>UCOH01012085.1:0-20000 GCA_900474275.1 Synergus japonicus
CCCCTTTCTAAAATAACCCTCCCATCTCTTGCCCCTTCCACCGATCCCCGCGGCCAACTTAACCCCGTCCCATCTTTCCTCTATCCTCCTCCTTCCCCCCCCCCCCCCCCCCCCCCCCGGAAGGCCAAATATATAGTCTATAGTCAAGTCTCATCGCAGCCTAACACACTCTGTCGTGTACTCTTTCGTTCTCTTTATTTGCAATGCCATTTTTTTTGCTGACTATGCGCCGCTCTCGACCGCGAACCCATTCACACGTAAAGTCTGTAAACAAAACGTTCACCTCTTCGAATTCGCGATTACGCTCGTATGCCCGAGAATCGTTGCGCAAAAAATTGTCAATGCTTGGTAATCGATGAATTCTTTTTTGGTGTGTTTGATTTTTTAAGGGCGTTGGGTCGAAATTGTAAAAAATTGAAATTCTAACGCTTTGGATTCACTTCAGTATTTCATGTAAATTAATGTATGTTTATTATATTTATTTTTTAATTCATATTATTATTTATATTTATTATTTTTTAAATAATATTGTTATTTATATTTAATATAATTATTAATATTGGATATATATTTTATATACATCTATATGGAAAAAATTGTTACATATTTGTTATGTAAATGTTACATCTATGTGACGACACAGTGACAAAAATGTTACGTAACTGTTACATCTTTGTGACGAAATTGTGACAAGTGTTATATACCTGTTACATATATCTGATGAAAATTTGACATAACTGAGATGTAACAGTTATATAACACCTGGATTCTGGAGTTGTATCCTCTTTAGTTCACTGGAACTGGAGAGGGGGAAGATGTACGATTATATTTGTTGTGTGTGATGCAAATTGGAAGAAATTAATTTTGAATTACAAATTAACCGCAGTGCTTTAGCAGCAGTCGATTCGTTTGAAGAAGGCTTGACAGTAGCTTGTTAGCGAGCTCTTGAGGCTGTCAGGAGTCAGTGGAACCTGTTGGTAGGAAGTTCCATCATTCAAAGTATCTGAAAGGACGAAGCAAGGGGCGTGGAGGGTCGAAAGTCAAGCCTATTGTCGAGCGTCCCCTCTAAAATGTGTCGTTTAAACTCTCATTAGGTCTACAACCTTTCATTCGTCATCTGAGAAATTGATACTTATTTAAATACCGATTTCAATAAGAAATCAGGCCTATAAAACCGATTGGATGCCTTTTTATAGGATTTGATTTTAAGTAGAGTATATAACAGTTGTTACATTTATGTTACATAAATGTTATATAACAGTTGTTATATTTATGTTATACTTACGTTTTGTAACTGTTGTATAACGATTTTTAGATTTATATTATGTAACTGTTATATAACGGTTGTTACACTTATGTTATGTAAAGTTTATATAACAACTGTTACATTTATGTTACGTAAGTGTTACATTTGTTATATTTAGGTTATTTCACTCTTATATAACTCTGGATAGGAACTGTTCTGCAACCAAGTTTCTAAAAAATGTCTTCTTCCTTTTATAAATTCACATTTATTTAAATTCCGAGTTTAATCACAAGCCAAGCGATATGTAATTCGAGTACTATGTTGTTCAATTATGTACCGAGAATTTTGACGCTTCTTTACTCACTTCAAGTTTTAAAATCCTTGTCACAGTTATTCCACAATACGCAGTCAACATTTCTGACCCATTTCATCAAAGAAAACAAATAAACTCTTGGATTTATAACTGATCAAATCTGTAATTTAACAAATTTATTTTAAAGGGATTTTCAGGGATTTTAAGTGATTTCGAAAAAATTTCAGAGATTCTAAGTGATTTTAACATCCGACTCAATTCGATTGAAAGTTTTGATTGACCGAATTCATTTTGAATGGACGTCGAATTAGATCGGATTGAAACTTTTTGGTTCTGTGTATTTGCTAACTTTTATGAAAAAAAGATCAACTTTTCACCTTTTATATTGACAATAGGTTCTGTATGATGATTGCAGTATAAAAAGTTTTTGTGAGGGATGCATACCGGAAAATATGCAGGAGTGGACCGACGAGGGGATTCAGGAGGTTGAAACGAGCCAGAGGTGAGACGAGCTTTATTGTCAAGTCACGACACTACCGTGGCCTATCTCTATCTTACCGAGCCACCCTTCTGCACTGGTCCTATCATCTCTAGCCTTTCTGTGACGTAGTTGACATTCCCCACCCTCTCTCATGGCAACCTCGATTGTACGTAGGACGTACGTTACCCAGTCTGCAAACATAAATTTAAAATTTTTACTAATTATTCACGTGCTGAAATTGCCCCATTTACCCCTATTTTTAATCGGGTCCTTTGACATTCTTTAAAACCATTAAAAATAAATTAGAAATTTTTATATGGAAATCGTGAGAAAGAGAAAAATTGCATTGATAATATTAAATGTCCGACTTAATCTAATTGAGTGATAATAGTACGACATAACAATGTTCTGTATCTGAGCGCCATTTAATTCAAGCCCTCTCTGTTCCTTATTTACTCTCGTTAATCTCTCCGCGTTCCAGAGACTTGCGAGGGATTGATATGTGTTTAACCCGTGTGAATGAACGTACAATGTTACACTCGATATCAGTTGCAGAAATTAATACCAAGTTTGATGGACTCGAACATTAATCTCTTATGTACGAGTTTGCATTTGCCTTTTTTACTCATGGAGTAGATATATAGTCATAGATATGATAGTATTTAATAAAATAAAAATTTAATAAAATATTATAATATTTAATTCTTTTGAATTGACAAAGAAGAATCTATTTAGTTGATGTTAAAAAATGTTATAAAATGTCCCCAAAAGCATTTTATAACACAATTTGTAGATTTTTAAAATAAGCTTCAGATTGATTTAGATAAAAATTTTTGTTTGATGTCCCATTGGCTGGGATTCATTCGGATAGGATTCCTCATTTTACACCGATTCGCTCCGTTCGCTCGGATACCGTAAAGATAATTTGACTCGTCTTTGGAAAAAAGAAAATCTCTCAAATTGTAATATCACAATAAAAAATGAAATCTCATGTATAATGTTTTCTCAGCGAGTATCTTCTCTCGGAGCTGAATCAGCTGATCCGTGAACGTAAACAAAGAGTTCCTTGGCTTGGATTGACAAGAAAATCGTGCTCATTGATGAACCAGCGTGACCAGGTTAGGGTGGACTGCCTTCGTCACCGACCCCTCGGCTACGTTTCATTCGTTCCGTGAATGTGGCCTTTGCATGTGTCTGTGTGTAAGTACGGGTATAACCCACGTGCCGCGTCATCAACCACCGCGAACCTACGCCGTCATCAAAAGTGAAAGATGCTGGCGTCGCCAAATCTTCCCTTTCTCCACCTTGTGCACGCGGCGAGAGTAAACGTGACGTCACGAGCTTAAAGCTGCTGGACGAAGTGGATTGATGCGATTGATTTTGCAGTGGTCCACTGCACGAACAATTTTTAAAGAATTCGAAAAACCGATGAAGCCGTCCAAAGATTTAAAAAAACAGTTTCCGTTTAAGTTATTTTGATCTAAAATTGAAAGATTTGAAATTTATGGTAAATTTAAGTTTTTTGAGTACTATTTATTATCGAGTTGTTCATTTGTCGAATTATGTAGTTCATATTAATTTTGGAAAGACTTCTAAATTAAAGTATCTGCAACACAGGAAGCTTTTCAAGTCAATTCCTAGTGGGCGCAAAATTTGGCGACGCCTTCGATGTTGGAAAGACGGCAAATTTTATACCCGCTGGGTTCTCTTTATACATATATTTTGAATAATCACAATTAGAAAAAATTAACTGGTTGAGTCTCTTCTGCATCTCCAAACTAGTCGGTCCACCTGAAGAAAGGATCAAGTGCCCAGGGGCGGACACTTCATGGTCATGGTCCTATCGTGACCCTTCACCCTTTCGCTATCATGAAAATTAAGATGACTATTGAAGATTAAGACGAACTATTGAAGTTCCATCGGATACACGGATTGTGGGTTGTCGACATGGCATGTCGAGACCCTGAGGAAGGCCACCCTGACCCAGTCAGTCACTCAGGCTGCTCGTCAAAGAAGATCAATACTCGCTAATCAGATCAAAGCGTCCCGCTTCGATGAGCTTCCCCTATTCCCCAAGACCGGATGTCCACATGCGTTTATACTCGTATGTGAAACTTTTACACCCTCCGATCGTTGTGGAGACAAGTTTGACGATCGGAGGCTGGTTTAGAGCGGCTCATGGATTCGGAACCCGTAATCGGAGAAATAAAGCAAGTGGGTATCTGATCGAAGGTCCGGCTCAATTGTCCGGTGCTATTCAAGATTCCGCGGTGATTGGGAGGAAATGGCATTTGATACGCAAGACGTAACTTCTCCTTGCTCTGGGGCGAAACTGTCTCCGAGGGGAACCACATCGATTTCCGGTAATCACATGATACGATTGCATCGCTCGTGAGGCGACTTCATATCAGTCGAGGTCGCCAGTTCAATTTTTGGAGGTGGACATCAGAAAATATAATTGAGATAGGTCTACTCTTCTTTCTCAGTTTTCTGTACTCACAAAGCTACACAAAATATATTATATAATAATCGTGAAGTATTTTTAAGAATATTGTTTTGATTGGCTTTCTATTACTAAGTGACAGTTGGTGACAAGTTCACAGATAAACGCAGATGAAAGTGATTTTACTGATTTGTAATCCACTTTGCATTCGCCTGGTTGGTCAGAAGAGAGTTGTTCTCGTTGGTATATTGTCATGCTGCATAACTAAATCCGTAACCGTCGGTTGTCATCAACGTCACCCCTCTGTCGGCTTCCTCTTAACGGGAAAAACGAGTGGCGGTACCCCGGAGCTGTTTGACTTAATTTTACGAGAGTCTAGGGTGCGAGGAGGTGAAGGCTGAGCAAAAAGGGAGCTTCAAAAGAGAGAAAGAGAAAGATGTGAATCCACTGAGGCTTAACTCGGATAAAAATTATCCCTTTAAATGCCCAAGTGGGGAATAAAAGTGTAGTTAATCTCGCGACAATAACAATAATTGATAAACAACCCCCCTCGGAAATACTTAAAGGTCTTGGATTCAGGTTCTAAACTCGCAATTTGATATCCATATTTTACTCAACATATATTAATTTTAATTAGACCTTTCTTCACTATATGCAGAGCAACTCATTTTTTAAATAAAAATATTCGTACAAAGCGCAAAAATGTATTTTTTGTATTAAAACATAAACTATTAATATAATCTATTATAATTCTAAAAGATATGTTCCAGTTGAGAAGACATGCCCATGAAAACAGCCCTGAGAAAAATTATGGGCAATCAGTTAATAGCCTACCAATCTTCTCCCTCTCTCGATAAACTGAGAGCAAAATATTCGAACCTGACGTATCGTCCAGGCGACATTCCATGCGTGAGGAGATTCTGATTCTTCCTTTTGTCCTGCAGAGAGTTAGTCCTTCCTACGAAGAATATAGGGGGTATATGGCATTATGGAGCTGTATAGGTTCTATTCCTGACTCCTATACATATATATATATATCGCTCTTATGGACCTTATGGTAGTTAAGGGTCGGGGCTAGTTCCTTCCTAGGCGTATTCCAAGCGACCTTCCGTGATTTAGTGAGATCCGATCTTCGAGAGAACCAGAATCCAGAGTCAGATCAGCTGCACCATAAATATCAGGTGTTTTTTTCGGACAATGTAACCCCTGACCGGGAGTCATCCTCCAAGGTTCCAACGCCATACGTATTCGTCTTCTTGTTACTCCCTCTTCAATCTCTTCTAATTCATTTCTCTCTTTTTGCTTTCGAGGATCCTTTTCAATTCAGAGGATTTCGGGAATCTCTTTTCTCTTTCGGGATTTTGCCCTCTCACCCGTCAGGAAGTAAGCTGCAGTTTTTTTTATCGACGATTTCAACATGATCCGATGAGTACTGTATGATAGATGTATTGACTTTATGAGATATAATATCGTTCAATACACAAGGAAAAAGTCCTCTTTATACATATATTTTGAATAATCACAATTAGAAAAAATTAATTGGTCGAGTGTCTTCTGCATCTCCAAGATAGTCGGTCTACCTGAAGAAAGGAGCAAGCGTCCAGGGGCGTATTAACATGCATGGGCAATTGATGTGACATTTGAGAAAAGGAATTTGATTAATATTGGGCACGCCTCCGGCTTGGATTTCGTTAATTTTGGGAGATATACAATTGTTATGATAACTCAGAGTCGACTGTGCCATATTACACTGCTGATAGTAAATTTATTTATTTATTGACGTAATAATATATAATAAAATAAAAGAAGTATAAATCACATTATTTCAATGACCAGCATTATTGTGATTAGCATTGCTAGGACCAGCAGCAGGACGCCTTCTTCGATTATTCAGGTTAATACGACCCGAAGCAATAGCATGGTACAGGTGAAGCCTTGATACAAACTCTTCGCTCTTTGTTTCAAATCGGCGGGTTTGTACGTTTAGTATAGTATTCTCGTCAAAAGGATCTACTGGACGAAAATTATTATTTTCCCACGTTCCAAGAAAGTAACCATCGATTACTACTGCTTCACTTCCGACACTTTCGCCAGTTAAGCGAACGACACCATTTTCTATCACGTAAGAAGGAGGACGTGGATGAGGATAGCCAGGTGGCTCAATTTGTAGTGCCTGTGAACTTAGTTCTGTAAAAAAATAGAAACGTATGAATTTGAAGGAAGTATCAATTAATGTGAGACCCAGCCTCTGACAATGATACCTACCCAGTTAGCAAAAAGTCATCCTGAGGACGTCCTAAAGACGTTCTTAGGACGCCCATGGCAGTCCAATTGATGTCAATGTCTTTTTGCCCACTGGGTATATGATTCCCAAAAAAGCAGTGACTAACATTTAGTTATAGCTTAAGATAAGTGATGGACAATAAAATATCAAAAATTAAATATAAGAATCTGAGTAACCAATTACAAATAAATAATTGATAAATCAATATCATACTTACCAATAGAATTAAGTAATACAGCCAAAGTTATAATTATGAACAGTGTTCCAGTATTAAGGAGTCCCATTTTTTCAACACCAATGTTAAATCTATGTAATTTCTTAATATTTCTTAATAGTATAGTTCTTCTCTAGACCTGCTACGTCTAAAAAGTGAAAAGTACTACACCGAAATGATATGATGTGATAAATATATATGACATCAAGTTTATGGAAATGTCGAATTTTTATAACGTTTTAGTAATACATTTTATTTAAGTTCTTGATATTTATGAGCAGATGTCACAAGTAGATTATACGAGAGATTGTGAAGTTTGCTAGAGCTACAATAAACTGGAACTATTGTGAAATTATTCTTGCATTATCGTGTAGATGAGTAACCAAGGACAGTCAGTAATTAAAAGTCACACATTAAATTACAATTACGGCTAGGGCCGTATGAATCAGTGTTCCTAACGTTCGATTCATATGATTGGTTACCTTTCGCGGAAAACACTATAAGAAATCTTTGATGAAATGAAGCAAACTAACGAAGTAGGCCGAGCTTGTGGCGCTCTCTATAATAATAATAATAATAATAATAATAATAACAATAATAATAATAATAATAATAATAATAATAATAATAATAATGAACGTTTTCTACATTTTTGTCATGCGCCTTGTTGTTTTCCTCTCCCTAAGCTTTAGATTTAGAATATACCAAACCGTCATGTTCCTCAGTAAGCTTCTGGTTTGGATTTCGTGAAATTTGAGGGGTTTAAGTGTAGATTGTACTCAGGCAATGTTGTCAATCTAAATTTCTGACAGACATATTTATTTATTTAATTTTATACAATTTCTTACATAAAAAAATGAAAGATTTAATGGTGATGCTGAATTATTACTTCGAAGAATTAAGAAAATTGACAGACACTTCGACCCATAGTTTATATGCAGGATCCATCAAGTTCATAAAAACATCAGCCAGTGTTGGAATATAATTTTGGTCGAAAGTTGAAAAAATACCAATAAGGTAACCACGATACACCAAAGGTCCCCCAGAATCACCATGCCAACAACATTTTTCCCTATTGTGATAATACGTACAAAGGTGTTTTGTTGTAACTGGTAAGTGTGACTGCATCACGTGTTGACATCTTCGCTCGCTAAGTATTTGAATATTAATTGATCGTACTGAAGTGGTTTGATGATTATGTCTAAAATTGTACAATTAAGAACATTTAGTTTAGAAGTAACAGTAGCTTTCCTCTTCATAATTCAAGAATTATGGAAGTTTTTTTGCTCTTTTGATTCTTACCTTGAGGTATCTCCCCAGCCACTGAAAAGAACCATAGTACCCGATGGTAAGGTTCCATTGTAGATACTAATTGCTCTATGGTATCCATTGATATTAATAGGTTCTTTAATTATAATAATACCTATATCATTAGTAATTACGCCCCTAGGATCATAGTCTTCGTGCTTTATTGAGTGTACAGTAGTGTGAACCCTTTGAGTGCTTGTTCCGGGTTCTCCAGACATAACTTTAACATTGTTTATACCATGAATGCAGTGAGCAGCAGTTAGGATAACACGAGATGATAAAATGGCGCCCGTACATTGAATTTCACGATTATCATTTACAAGAGCGACAACATAGGGCACTCTCTGAAATAATACTCTTTCATCTCTATCACGAGTATTATCAATTACACGTTTCTTACGGACATGAAGATCCGATGATGCATCTGTGTAAATTACGGAATGCTCATTCTTTGATATCTTTTTAAAACGTCTTAAGAAGAAGCGGGAGTAAACTTTGGCTAAACTAAATCTTTGCCGAGAGGATATAATTTACTCACTTGAATCCTTTTCTGGTAAATTCCCAAATACTTGAATTAAACTTCCGGATATAATGAAAAACCACAAGATCATTTTTCTCTTCATGTTTCAAGAAAGACACCACAATTTCTACGATGTTTTATATAATATACAAAAATTAGTTGACTCTCTAGACTTTGTACTAATATTGGCACAATAAATTATGCTTTTTCTTATCTAAATGGTACCAATTTCGAAATTTATCTAGGCATACCATAATATTCTTGTATCATTAAAATAGTTATTGTAACATTAAAAATCTACAACCAAAGGCATATGTGATTGCATTAACATTTAGCAATAGGATCTTACATGGAAGGATATTCACATCTATCTCTAGAATTGGATAAAAAAGATATTCAGTTTGAAAGGCACTCTTTAAAAAAGGTGCTACACTGCTCTCTCATGATAATAACCGTCTTGGTTGGTCACGCGGTATCATGGGAGAATTGGAAGTATAAAAATATCAAGGACGTCTGTACCAGTGTTTACCAGTCGTAAATTATGTCGTAAAAGACTTCCAAATTACAAAACTGTATATGATGCCATCGTCGTGTAGGATGTCGTAATTTTCAAAACTGGAGATACGCAAACTATACTATCTTCAGTCAGAATTCTAACATTATGATTATAAAAGTTACCTAGACTGTCCCTAATAGCCCCGCGTCCCAAGTAGCCCCACGTCCTAAATAGTCCCGGTCTCTCCTACTTTGGAAGTATTCTCTTGCAAAATGTAATTTCCAATGGTTATTTTTATTTGGTCAATGTTATACAATTTCTATCATAACAATGATAATTCATTGGTAATGGAAGACTCAATGGTGACGTATCAATGTATTATGAATATAACTAACTCTGTATTCGACCCACAATCTGTATTCAGAATCCAACAAGTTCATAAAAACATCAGCCAGCTGTGAATTATTACTGTCATCGAAAGTTGAAAAAACACCAACTAGGTGTCCATCATAAACCAAAGGTCCTCCAGAATCACCAAACCAACAACATTTTTCTCTATTGGAATAATAGGTACAAATGTGTTTCGGTGTAATTGTCAGGTGTTCATGGAGGACGCGCCAACACATTTGCTGGCTAAGTATGGGTACCAAAATTGATCGTGCACGTGAAGTATGTGCATCTATACCTCTAAAATTGTACAATTAAGAACATTTAGTTTGGAGGTAACAATATAGTAGCTTTTCTCTTCGTAATTCAAGAATTATTGAAGCTTTCTGTTGTCTTGACTCTTACCTTGAAGAATATCCCCAGCCACTAATAAGACCCATACTATTCGGAGGTAAAGTTCCATTATAGATACTGATTGGTCTGTTGTATGAATGGTATATATCTATAGGTTCCCCAACTGCAATCAATCCTAGATCGTTAATAATTGTACTTTTTGGGTCATAATGTTCGTGAAGGATTATTGATGCAACAGTATGAAATCTTTGCATCGGTGTTCTAGGAACTCCAGAGACAACTGCAAAGGCGGTGTTGTAAATGCAGTGAGCAGCTGTTAGGATAACATATGACGTTAAAATAATGCCTGTGCAGTGAACAATTCCATCAGGTTTTATAATAGGGACAATATAGCGCACTTCCTGATGTAGGACACTTTCATCTCTATCATGGGATTGATCAATTATACGTTTCTTACGGACGTGAAGATCCGGTGATGCATCTGTGTGAATTTTGGAAATGATAATTATTTTATCTTTTTAACATTACTTAAAGACAGGCCCGTACCCAGGATTTTGTTTCGGGGGGGGGGGGCAGATTGAAAAGTAATATGATCGAATATCGATAATTGTTTATACATATAGCACATAACATAATTTTATGAAATTTCAGGGTGGGGGGCAGGGCCCCTTGGGTACCCCCCTGGGTACGTGCCTACTTAAAGAAGAGGGAGATTATAGTTTACTCACTTGAATTCTTTTCTGGCAAACTCCCAAATACTGAAAGTAAACCTCCGGATATAATGAAAAACCAAAAGACAATCTTTCTTTTCATGTTTCTATATATGAGAAGAAAGATTACTACACTTTGTATGAAAATGATTCGTGAATTATAAATCGGATATATGGCGCTCTATCTTTTATATACATATTGGTACTGTGAATTGTGCTTTTTCTTATCTAAATTTCAATAACCCTTTAAAAAGTATAATCTATATCGATACACAATAAATCCAGGAAATAATCAGAATTACGATAATGCCGAATGAAACTTGATTAAAAAAGCCAAGTTGAAAACTATTAGAACCTAGAAAAACGATTTAATACTTACTGATAACTACTTAATACTTTATCGAAGTCCTATTAGAAATTCGTTTCGGTCCAATTAAATGCAATTTTTTAATACACTCGACGTTCCCAATATTAACGTTTCCAATATTAACACGTTCTCAGTATTAACCTCATTGCGTTCTCAATATTAATTAGAATGGACCATCGACATAATAGAAATGTACCGATAACCAGGGTTGGGTAAGTAAAGTACCTTAGGTAAATTAAATGGATTTTTACAGTAATTTACTATGTATTTTACGCCCAAAACACCAAATTCTTATGGAGTGGGGGGTTTTCTACGTAAAATACGCAATTTACCATAAGTAGAAAACCATGTATAATACGTAAAAAACTTCGAGTGACGCGTCACTGCAGAACCCTGCCGATAACCTTGTGGGGAACACGGAAATCTGTCTTAGAGAGAGAGAAACATACCCTGGAGGTAAACCTGTCTCTGTCTATTCCAGGACTGTGTCAAGTGAATCGGAAGCCCCGCGCATTGCTTAAATATTCTCGATATTAAATTTTTTTTTGTAATTTCGGGACATTCGCGATACAAGGTACGGCCCTGTGTGCTTTATCAAGCAGCGCTCATGGATAATGCTCTCGACTGTACAGTAAAGGTAGCGTTCCTTGTCGGCAGAAAACGTCAGCCTAAACCAGAAACTCATGAGAGTGACAGAGATAGGCAGATCTGTTTCTCTCTCACTCTCATGAGTTTCTGCTTTATGCCGACGCTTTCAGCCGTCATGGGACTGCACCTTAAGATTCATGTATGCCTTCTCCCTAAACACGTTTACCCAACCCTGGTTTCCATAAGATTCAAATGGAAACCAGGGTTGGGTTGATACACCCACGAGGAAGGCATACATGAATCATATTGTACAGTAATGTTCAACGATGCCTTTCTCTGTTTTGTAACTATCCAACCCTGTTTTCTATTAGAATCTTATGGAAATCAGGGTTGGGTCGTTACGAACCAGAGTAAGGCATCGTTGAACATTACTGTACCTAAAATCTCACTTGGCGTGCAGTTTCTATTGGCTAAAAAATATTATTTTATGTGCAATACACATTCGAGAAGAGGACTTTGGTTATGTTGGGAACGCCTCCGACTTGGATTTCAATAATACTCGGAACGTCGAGTTTAGTATAAACCATGGCACTTTTTTGCTTATCGAAAATTGGCACAAGGTGTTTTTTTAAAGCCTTTTTGAAGCGAAGGTCAAAAAAGATGAAGTGGAGTTTACGAAGTTATTGCAACCACAGTAAGAGAAATAATCCTAAGAAGCTCATGTCAATCAAATTTTTTTTAATGGAGATACAAATGAAGGTTTTCATGAACATGATTGGTCGTTGATGTGACCCACGATTTGTATTCAGGATCCAACAAGTTCATAGATATATCAGCCTGATGTGAACAATCATATTTGTTAAAAGTTGAAAAAACACCAACTAGGTGACCATTGTAAACCAAAGGACCACCAGAATCACCAGTCCAACAACATTTTTCTCTGTTGGGATAATGGGTACAGATATGTTTCTCTGAAATTGGCTGGTACTGTATGTTTTGTTGGTAACACAGTCGGTGGTCAAGTACAGGAACCAATATTGATCGTACGCGTGAAGGAAATTCATTCACGTGTCTAGAATTAGATAAAAAAAAGTATTCAGTTTGAAAGTACCTTTCTAAAACATGATTGAATTTAGCTGTTTTCGTGTCTACCAACCGACGATAAGAAAAACGTGCTATTTTGAACTTGGATTCTTACCTTGCAAAATGTCCCCAGCCACTTATGAGAACCTCACTATGAGGTGGTAAAATTCCATTATAGATACTAATTGCTCTGTTGTATGCATGGGGTGCACGTATATCAATAGGTTCTTTTACCACAACCAAGCCTATATCATTAACAATTTTTTCGTTAGGCATATAGTGATCGTGAGGTATTACTTTTGCAACATGGTGAATCTTTTGCAGGTTTGTTGAGGGTACTCCAGAGACAATTAAGAAGGCGTGCCTATAAATGCAGTGAGCAGCTGTTAGGACAACGTGAGGCCCTAAAATGATGCCCGTGCAGTGAACCCATAGATTAGGGAGTAAAAGTGCGACAACATATGGCACTTCCTGATGTAACACACTGTGATCACAGTTATCAGTGGTATCAATTATACGTTTCTTACGGACGGAATTTCCAAAGGATTGAAGAATACTTCCAAACAGGATTAAGAACAACAAGATAATTTTTCTTTCCATTATTCACTGCTAACAAACTGACCCACTGTATTTCTTTATATTTATACGTATCTTTTTTTATAGTTTCGCTATATCTACATGAAGATTTACAAGTTTGGAATATAAATCACGCATGTCGTAAAAAATTATTTGTACATGATTTGCTTATCAATGGAAGTTGACAAGTCACTCAAGATGGTAGACTTTGTTCAAAAGAAGTACCTATCCCTAGTATAGAGTGGATAGGTATCAATAACAATGAAAAGGCAGTGTAATTTAAATTAAATTTAGCAGTTGCTAAAGACTTCCAATAACTGTATTGATAAACAAAAACTTATACAACTACTGGCAGATTCAATTGGTGAGCGCGTTCAATACGTCTGACCCATGATCTGACCCATAATTTATATTCTGGATCCAACAAATTCATAAAAACATCAGGAACATGCAGCTGGGGATTTCCAATAAACCAAGAAAAAACACCGACTAGGCGACCTCGAACAACTAAAGGTGCACCGGAATCAGCATGCCAACAACACCTTGTTCTATTTATATGAAAAGTACAAATTTCATGAGGCGTAATTGAAAATCGTTTGTTGAGGGCACGTTGACATTCTTGCCAGCTAAGTATCGATACTTTAATTGAAAGCGGTTGTAAAGGAAATACTAAAGGTGCTCTGAAAAGGAAGAAATAAGAATTTGTAGCTTAGAAGATAAATGACGATAATGATGTTAATCACCAGTAGGTGGCATTGTTATATGGCAACTGTCATAATCTCACCTTGTTTTAGAACCCCAGCCGCTGACAAGTCCAAAAATATCTGCTGGTAAATGTCCTTCATAGAGCTCAATTGGTCTATGATGTGATTGGACGAAGTCAATAGGGTCATTCAGTACAAACAATGCTAGATCATTCTTCTTTTTAACAGAATTATAGCCTTCATGAACAAGTATCCTTTCAACCGTGTGAAATTTAACAGTGTGTAATATGATGTTTCCAGTTGAAATGAAAAACTCGTTTTTAGGAGCGACGCAGTGAGCAGCAGTTAGGACTATTCGAGGCCCTAGTATGGTACCTGTACAGTGAATTTCTTTTTTTTCATCTAAGATACGGACCACGTAGGGTATCTCCTGACGTAATACTCCTTCATCTCTATCAGTGGATTCATCAATTACACGTTTCTTACGGACGTGAAGATCCGATGATCCGATGATTTCCTGACTGATTTGACCTTGAATTGAAATTGAAATTCGGATTGATTAAGAATGGACCTCGGATTAATTCGGACTGAATATAAAAGTGAGGAGTAAAAAAGACATGGGAGCGAATTTTGATTGATAAGGAGATAGAAAGGTATAGATGAGAATAGGAGAGATACAGGCAGGGATAAAGAAGTAGGGATTGAAAAAGATAAGAGCGAATTGAGATTGGCAAGGATATAGAAAGGATTGACAATAATCGACGAGAGATAGGAAGGAATATATTTGTGGGGATTGAGAGTGATAGGAGATAAAAAGGTATAGATAAGAATAAACAAGAGACAGGAAGAAATAGAGAAATGGGAATTGAAAAAGATAGGATTGAATTGAAAAGAATTAGAAAAGAATAGGTGAAAGATAGGAAGGAATAGGGAAGTAGTAAAAGAAAGAAATAGAAGAAGATTGAAAGGGATAGGATTGATGTTAAATTTATTTAAGATGCATTACTACTCACTAATATTCTTTTCCGCTAGAGACTCAAAACCTTGGGAGAAAATTCCAGTGATCATTAAGAGGCCCAGAACAAGCTTTATTTCCATGTTTCTACAAAAATTCCACTTCATGATAGATCTTGTACAAAATAATTATCAATGATTATCATTTATAGTTCTGTGTTATGCAATTTTTTATGGCAATAAAATTCTTATCTATAACTGTAAATAAAATGGCCAGCTAATTTATGAGATATATAAATATTTATTTGATAAATATGTATTAGTAAACATTTGCTTCAAAAAATTACAGAGTCTCACTAGTGAATATAGGCATGAATATTATTAACATGTGTTTCCAGCCACGATCTATGTTCAGGTACCAACAAATTTATAAAAACGTCAGGAAACGTCGGAAATGTATTATTTTGAAACCAAGAAAAAACACCGACTAGGTGTCCATTAACTGTCAAAGGTCCACCGGAATCTCCAAACCAACAACATTTTTTTCTATTTACATGAAAAGTACAAATGTTTAGATGGCTTGTTGGTACGGTTTCAGGGAACACCATATGAACATAATGTGCACATATTTCTGGATTAATTATTGGCACAACAATTGACAGTGGATGTGGAGGACTAATTCCCACGGTTCTGAAAAGGAAGGACCAAGTGTTTTTAGTTGTCAGAAGTAGAATTTCAATAATGTTTACATAGTGATTATATGTTTTTAAGGAATGGAAATTGATTTCAGGTGCAAAATGACATAGACGTCCTAAGGATGTCTGTAGGACGTCTTCAGGATGATGATGATGATGATGATGATGATGATGATGATAATGATGATGATGAAGATGTTGCTGGTGATGAATATGATGATGACGATGATGATGATGATGATGATGATGTCGCTGTTGCTGGTGATGAATATGAGGATGATGATGATGATGGTGGTGGTGGTGGTGGTGCTGGTAGTGGTGATGATGATGATGATGATGTCGCTGTTGCTGGTGATGAATATGATGATGATGATGACGATGATGGTGATGATGATAGTGATGATGATGATGATGATGATGATGTCGTTGTTGCTGGTGATGAATATGAGGATGAGGATGATGATGATGGTGGTGGTAGTGGTGATGATGATGATGATGTCGCTGTTGCTGGTGATGAATATGATGAAGATGGTTATGGTGGTGATGAGATGATGATGAGCAGGAGGAGTGGAGATGACGATGATGATGATGTCACTGTTGCTGGTGATGTATATGATGATGATGGTGATGATGATGGTGGTGGTAGTGGTGGTGATGATGATGAGCAAAAGGAGGAGTGGAGATGATGATGATGATGGTGATGATGATGATGATGAGGAGGAGGAGGAGGAGCAGGAAGAGGAGGATGAGGAGTGGAGATGATGATGACGGTGATGAAGATGAAGATGTTGCTGCTATGAATATGATGATGACGATGATGATGATGTCACTGTTGCTGGTAATGTATATGATGATGATGATGATGACGATGCTGGTGGTGGTAGTGGTGGTGATGATGATGAGGAGGAGATGATGATGATGAGTAAAAGGAGGAGTGGAGATGATGATGACGGTGATGAAGATGAAGATGTTGCTGCTATGAATATGATGATGACGATGATGATGATGTCACTGTTGCTGGTAATGTATATGATGATGATGATGATGATGATGATGGTGGTGGTGGTAGTGGTGGTGATGATGATGAGGAGGAGATGATGATGATGAGCAAAAGGAGGAGTGGAGATGATGATGATGATGATGGTGATGATGATGATGAGGAGGAGCAGGAAAAGGAGGATGAGGAGTGGAGATGATGGTGACGGTGATGAAGATGAAGATGTTGCTGCTGATGAATATGATGATGATGATGATGTCGCTGTTGCTGGTGATGAATATGATGATGAAGATGTTGCTGGTGATGAATATGATGATGATGATGATGATGATGATGATGATGATGATGATGATGGTTATGGTGGTGGTGATTATGATGATGATGATGATGAGCAGGAGCAGGAGTGGAGATGACGATGATGGTGATGTCACTGTTGCTGGTAATGTATATGATGATGATAATGGTGGTAATGAGGAGATGATGATGATGAGCAAAAGGAGGAGTGGAGATAATGATGATGGTGGTGATGATGATGATGATGAGGAGGAGCAGGAAGAGGAGGATGAGGAGTGAAGATGATGATGATGAGGAGGAGGAGGAGATGATGTCGCTGTTGCTGGTGATGAATATGATGATGATGATGATGATGGTGGTGGTAGTGGTGGTGATGATGATGATGAGGAGGAGATGATGATGATGAAGATGTTGCTGGTGATGAATATGATGATGATGATGATGATGGTGATGATGATGGTGATGATGATGATGGTGGTGGTAGTGGTGGTGATGATGAGGAGGAGGAGATGATGATGATGATGATGAGGAGGAGCAGGAAGAGGAGGATGAGGAGTGGAGATGATGGTGACGGTGATGAAGATGAAGATGTTGCTGCTGATGAATATGATGATGATGTCGCTGTTGCTGGTGATGAATATGATAATGAAGATGTTGCTTGTGATGAATATGATAATGATAATTCCAATATATCTCACCTGCTTGTAGAACCCCATCCAGTAATAAGTCCATGACTATTAGGCGGTATCTTTCCATCATAAAGTTTAATTGCTCTATGATAAGAATAAATTAAGTCAATCTCATCTCGTAGTAAAATCAAAGCTAAATCATGTTGCTTTAATCTCTGATTATAGTCTTTGTGAATATGGTAGCCTACAATTCTGTGGATTTTCATATGTTTTGATAAAGCGCGTCCACTTGCAATAGAAATTGGACCGTCATTAACGCAGTGAGCAGCAGTTAGGATAATATTAAACCGTAATATGATTCCTGTGCACATCGGAGTTCCAGATCCGTCTTTAATAAGGATGACATAGCGAACATCTTGATTTAAGACATGCTCATCTCTAGGTTCAGATATATCAATTATACGCTTCTTCCGCAAGTGGCGATCCGATGATTTGTCTATGTGAAATAGATCGACGTTATCTTTAATTTCTATTCAATTAAGATAACTACTTTATCTTTTATTATACTATTTACTAATATTATCTTACTTGATAGTGATTCAGATCCTTGGAAGATTTGAGAGAGCGTTAAGAGGACCCAGAAAATTTTTGTTTCCATTCTCGTAGAAAAATTTCATTAAAAGTGGCTAGATTATCGTCTGCAGAAGAATATGAGGAATATTTTTTTCCTTATTACAAACGTCAAACAGAATAGGTAAATAACAATAGGTAACAAATACATATATAATTTTCTTATCAAGAGTTTATTATTTGTGTTTCTTCATGAGTCAGATTTCATAATATGATTAATATAATGATGATGATGATGATGTCAATGGTTTTTTGCTCACTGGGAAGTCATTGGTGATTTGTTTTAAAATTATGATGATGATTATGATGATGATGATGATGATGTTGCTGGTGATGATGATTATGATGATGATGGTGATGGTGGTGATGATGATGATGATTCTTATTATTATTATTATTATTATTATTATTATGTTACTGGTGATGAATATGATGATGATGATGATGATGATGATGATGATGATGATGATGATGATGAGCAGGAGGAGGAAGAGTGGAGATGATGATGATATCGCTGTTGCTGGTGATGAATATGAATATGATGATGATGATGATGATGATGATGGTGATGATGTCACTGTTGCTGTTGCTGGTGATGAATATGATGATGATGATGATGATGTTGTCGCTGTTGCTGTTGCTGCTGATGAATATGATGATGATGATGATGATGATGATGATGATGATGATTATGATACAAAGATAATAATCTTTTTCATCAACTTATTGCTCTTTTTATGAATTCCCTTTAACTGATAAAAGATAAGGCCATATAATTTGTGATAATGATTTTTATTTGAATATTTGACAATGTGTTCTATGGAAGCTATTACAGATTCAGTGAAGATGCATAGCCATATTCTGAATATGATCTACCCAAGATTCGACCCACATTTTTAAATGAGGCTCCATCAAGTTCATATAAACATCAGCCATTTCTGAATGATAGTGTAAAACTGAAAAAACTCCAATGAGGTGACCATTATAAACCAAAGGACCACCAGAATCACCATGCCAACAACATTTTTGTTTGTTGGGATAAAGCGTGCAGATATTTCTCGCTGTAATATTTATATTGTGAGCGATCATGTGTTGACACGCATGATATTCAATTATTGGAACCATGATTGATCGTACATGTGAAGTAGGTTCATTTTTACCCCTAAAATTGGAAAAATAAGAATTTTCAGTTTAAGAATTATAAGATATAATAATTTCAGAATTATTCAACCTTCTGGTTCTTTGGATTCTTACCTTGTAGTATCTCCCCAGCCACTAGCAAGACCCTGACTATGCGGTGGTAAAATTCCATGATAGATACTAATTGTTCTATGGTATCCATGGATATCGATAGGTTCCCTAACGATAATCAAGGCTAGATCGTTAGTTACTGGGACCCCACGTGTATAGTGATCGTGAACTATTACATTTACAACATAATGATTTCTGTGCGTCTTTGTTCCGGGTATTCCAGAGATAACGAAAACATCGGACTGAAGACAGTGAGCAGCTGTTAGGACAATGTGAGCTGCTAAAATAATCCCTGTGCAAAGAGCTTTTTCATGACTTAAAATAAGAACAACATAGCGGACGTCCTTATGTAGTATATTTTCATCTCTGTCATGAGTTTCATCAATTACACGCCTCTTACGGACAAGAAAATCCGATGTTGCATCTGTGGGAATTACAGAAAAGATCACTTGTTTGTACCTTTTAAACAAATTCAT
>UCOH01012085.1:25000-42598 GCA_900474275.1 Synergus japonicus
GTCTCGTCAGTTGAACGAAACCAAGACAAAAGTCCCACAAGATGACCATTAACAACTAAAGGTCCACCGGAGTCACCAAACCAACAAGTTTTTGTTCTATTGGTGTAATAAGTACAAATTTCATGAGATGTAATGACTGCCTGGTTACGATAGATATTTTGACACTGCTGAAGGCTAATTATCGGTAGCAGAATTGATAATGCTTGAGAAGGAAAATCTGGTGTTGCTCTGAAATGGAATAAATAAGAATTTTCACTTTAGATGTAATAGGTGTTTTGGTTTTAGAGGCTTTGATGTAATTCTCCAGAAAATAAAAAACATCTACTTCTTTCAGGTCTCTGCACAATAGGATTTTAGAAACCGACGTAGCATTGACATGATATGGCGTCGTGACAGGCTCGTATTTAGGAAGGGTGCCCGAGGGTCCCTGCCCCCCCCCCGAAATTTCAGAAAGTTATGTTACGTGCTATATGTATAAACAATTATCGATATTCGATGATATTACTTTTTAATCTGCGGGCACGACGTAATCTCTACGCCATTTCATGTCAATGTTATGTCGATTTCTAATATTCTATGATGATGATGATGATGAGGAGGAGAAGATGATGACGAAGATGAGGAGGAGATGATGATGAGGGTGAGGAGATGATAATGATGAGGAGGAGGAGGAGGAGGAGATGATAATAATAATGATGATGATGATGATGAACAGAAGGATGAAGAGATGATGATGATGATGCGGAGTGGAGATGAGGATGAGGAGTAGAGATGATGATGATGATGATGACGATAAGGAGGAGGATGAGGAGTGGAGATGATGATGATGAGGAGGAGGAGGAGGAGTCGAGATGATGATGGTGATGATGATGATGATTCTGATGCTGCTGATGATAATGATTCTGATGATGATGACGACGTTGGTGCTGCTGTTGCTGTTGCTGCTGCTGCTGCTGATAATGATGATGAACAGAAGGATGAGGAGATGATGATGATGATGATGCGGAGTGGAGATTATGATGAATATGAGGAGGAGGAGTGGAGATGATGATGAAGTGGAGGCGATGATGAGGAGGAGGAATGGAGATGATGATGATGATGAACAGAAGGATGAAGAGATGATGATGATGATGCTGAGTGGAGATGAGGATGAGGAGTAGAGATGATGATGACGATGATGATGAGGAGGATGAGGAGTGGAGATGATGATGATGATGATGATGATCATGAGGAGGAGGAGGAGGAGTGGAGATGATGATGGTGATGATGATGATGATTCTGATGATGACGACGACGCTGGTGCTGCTGTTGCTGCTGCTGCTGCTGATAATGATGATGAACAGAAGGATGAGGAGATGATGATGATGATGATGCGGAGTGGAGATGATGATGAAGATGAGGAGGAGGAGTGGAGATGATGATGAGGTGAAGGCGATGATGAGGAGGAGGAATGGAGATGATGATGATGATGATGATGATGATGATGCGGAGTGGAGATAATGATGAAGATGACGAGGAGGAGTGGAGATGATGATGAGGATGAGGAGATGATGATGTTGATGATGATGATGCGGAGTGGAGATGATGATGATGATGAGGAAGAGGAGTGGAAATGATGATGATGAGGTGGATGAGAAGTGATGATGATGATGATGAGGAGGAGTAGTAGTAGGAGAAGGAGGAAGAGGAGGAATGGCGATGATGATGATGATGATACCAATATATCTTACTTCTGTGTCCAACCCCAGCCACTAAAAAGTCCATGACTGTTTGCTGGTAAACGACCTTCATAGAGTGGAATCGGTTTATGATAAGAATGTTCTAAATCAATAGGCTTATTGATCATCACCAAAGCTATGTCGTTCTTCCTCGCAAGCTCTTCAAAACCATCATGAATTTTAACTCTTACAACTTTGTAAATTTTCAAGGGACTAGTTGCGCGGGCTCCAGTTGCAATATAAACGTTAAGGTTGTAAACGCAGTGAGCAGCAGTTAAAATGATACGAGGCCTTAATATGATACCTGTGCATTCAATACCTTTCCTTCGATTTAGAAGACGGACAACGTAAGGAACCTCCTGACGTAATACTCTTTCATCTCTATTATGACATATATCAATTACACGTTTCTGACGAAAATGACGATCCGATGATGCATCTGCGTCAATTAGAGAAATCATAGTTTATTTATTTTTTTAAATTACTTGGTGACTTTTCGCCCCTATTCTTCTGATTGACATCTTTCATTAAAATTTGATACTACTCACCAATATTAATTTCCGATAGAGACGCAGATCCTTGAAAGAAAATGCCAGAAAGCATTAATAGTTCCAAGAGGATCTTTGTTCCCATTTTTATAGAAAAATTCCACTTCAATATGCTAGACTTTCTTCTTTGTAGAATAATCACGAAATAATATTTTTTTGTAATTCTAGACAAGACAGTTTTATTTATGAAAATGATAACGATTTTAATAGTAATGGTAACATTATTACCGGACCACGAAATGAATATATTGTAAGATATGTTGTGCAAATAGATAATGTAGAATTTATTATTTTATTATAATTCATAAAATAATCTAATTCTAAATTCATAAAGATTCGCCCTGTCCTTTATTTCGGTCTGTACTATTTTTAGGTTTTAATGTGTTTGGTTCACTTTTCAGAAATCCGGAACATTCCTCGGTCTGGCCATGAGAATCGGCGGCTTCCGTTGAAATTTTCTTTTTTAAATACGATTTAATTCACCAAGTCTACAGCTGTGGAAATGAAAGTAAGTATTTGTAAAGCGATTTAATAGCTATTTACTTGACAACTGTGAATAAGCTTACAAAATTGACGATAATTAAGTTGTAAGGTATTATTAAGAATTAAAAAATGACGTAACAATCTTTATTTCGGTTAAGTAAAAATGAAAAATAGAAATATTTTTAAATAATGGTATATATTTAAGAGATACGGCTAGCGAGGAATGGTAAATGGTAACAGATTTAATTGTGAAGGTGGCGATGAAGATAATCAATCCGATTTCTAATCCACGTTTTATATTCAGTATCCAACAAATTCATATAAACATCAGGAAAGTGTGGCTCGGGAAATATTAAGAACCAAGAAAAAATTCCTACAAGGTGTCCATTGACAACTAAAGGTCCACCAGAGTCACCGAACCAACAAGATTTAGTCCTATTAACATAATGAGTGCAAATTTCTCGAGGTGAAATTGTCGCGCGGTTACCCAAGGCATGTTGACATTGCTGCTGGCTAATTATTGGTACAAGAATTGATAACGGTTGGCAAGGTGTTTCTATAGGATCTCTGAAATGCGATAAATAAGAAGTTTTTATTTAGAAGTCATTAAATAAATGAAGAACATGAAGACCTTGATGAAGACCTTGATGGTGATAAAGATTTTTTAAAGGAATACAACTTACCTTGAAGTGGAACCCCATCCAGTTACAAGTCCCATACTATTTGCTGGTAAATGTCCTTCATAGAGTAGAATTGGTCTATGAAATGAATGGATTATATCAATACGCTCATCGATTACAAGCAAGGCAAGGTCGTTTATCCTCGATTGCAGATCAAAATGATTATGTATTATGACGTCTATAACATTGTGAATTTTTGTAGATGTATTTATGCGGCCTCCACTTGCAACTAAAACTTTGGTTTGAAAAACGGAGTGAGCAGTAGTTAGGATAATTCGAGGCGCTAATATGGTACCTGTACAGTGACCAATTCTGTTCGTTTTTATAATAGAGACAACGTAGGGTACCTCATGACGTAATACACTTTCATCTCTATTTTCAGATGTATCAATTATACGTTTCTTGCGGATGTGAAGATCTGATAATTTATCTGTGAGAATTACGTAAATTATTACTGTTTCATTAAAGGGAAGTAACTTTTTGTCTTACCAACTTTTCTGAATGTTTTATCTTTAATTAGTGCTTGATGCTACTCACTAAGATTTTTTTCTAATAGAGACTCAGATATTTGCAAGAAGATTCCATGGAGTACTAAGAGGCTCAAAAAAATTAGTTTTTTCATTTTTCTAGGTACACTACAATATGGTAGATATTGTAAAAGATGATCACAAATTACTGCCTTTTATGCCCAGCTATTTTTTATCAAAATACTCGACATAATATATCTTCTCATATCTAACTTAAACAATTTGCAATTTACTTTTAAACATAAAGCTTTGTCAATAATTATTAAGGACTTATTGATAACTAGAAAAATAGAAACACGTTATATATCTGAAAATTTATTATACGTAAAACGTTATCTATGATAGGTTTATAGCTTCGATTTCTTGATAATCCCTCAAGCAATGGATTCTTGTTACAATTGGCGCATAACAATTTTGTTTTGTGTTTCTTTCATTGAAATTACTTCAGGGATAATTTATGAAATGTTTAACAAACATTTACAGAAAAATCTCTTGTTAAAGTTCAATAAATTTTGCTTCGTGTTTCTTCCATTCAAGTTACTTTAGTGATAATTTATGACATGTTTAAACAACATTTAAAAAACAATCTGTTGTCAAAAGTTTAATCAATTTTTTCTTATTTTGCAAAGTATTAGATATTTATCAACTCAGGTGTCCTAAATTAGCTGAAAAAGAGGCAAAGAATACACAAGGGAGAAAAAAAGTACCAAATGTCTCTTTTTTATTTCTTTTTGTTATTTAAATATTTTCTACTGATCTCTATAATAACGCCATTTTGTTTGGACCTTAGCCCGGTTCGGCAACATTCGGTTCGATATTCGAGATTCAATGTAACTTTCGTAATTTAAATTTTAGCGCGAAGAACCGAATGCTACCGAAACAAGCCACGAAGTTTCCCGAACCAGGATAAGATCCAAACAAAATGGCGTTCTATTCGTCACGACACTTTTACACGACAACCGCACCAAATATCTTTCATCTGTTCAACTTAAACATGATACTTGCGACGTATATGATTGATCCCTTCATTAATCCAATTTTTATTTACAGGGTTCAATAAATTTGTAAAAACATCTGGATACTCTGCTATTCGAGACGTTGGATGGATATTAGACAAAACACCGATAAGATGACCTTCAAAAACTAAAGGTGCACCAGAGTCACCGTTCCAACAACATTTTGTTCTACTAGTAGAATGAGTACAAATTTCAAGAGGTGTAATTACTTCGAGGCTACCGTAGGCATGTTGACACTGCTCATGGCTAAGTATCGGTACAAGGATTGAGAATGGTTGTTTAGTTTGTAGTCTTGTTTTTCTGAAATGAGGTAAGACATCATTTTTAGTTTAGAAGTCATTGGTGATTTGGTATAAGAACTCCAGTGGGCAAAAAGACATTGACACCCTGAGGACGTCCATGTCAGTCGAAAAGACGTCTCATGTCTTAAAGAACTCTTTTACAGTGAGAAAATGTCTGGTATGGACAACAAAACTTTTGGTTGCTGTAGAAACAACAAAAATTGTTTGGTTGTGCCAACGGGTTCTTGGTTCATTCAACAAAACTTTTGTTGAACCAACCAAAGTTTAGTTAATTCAACCAAAACTGAGACTGACTGAGATTTGGTTGAATGAATAAAACTTTGGTTGGTTTAACAAAAGTTTTGTTGAAAGAACCAAGATTTGGTTGGCACAACCAAACAATTTTTGTTGTTTCTATAGCAACCAAAAGTTTTGTTGTCCGTACCGGACATTTTTCTCAGTGTGGACGTGAGACGTTTTTAGGACATCAATTGGACTGACATAGACGTCCTAAGGATGTCTTTAGGACGTCTTGAGGATGTCGATGATGATGATGACGACGCTGGTGCTGCTGATGATGTTGTTAATGATGATGATGACGCTGGTGCTGCTGCTGATGATGATGAGGATGTCGATGATGATGATGACGCTGCTGCTGTTTTTGATGATGTTGTTGTTGACGATGATGATGATGATGATGATGATGATGATGATTCTGATGCTGCTGATGATGACGTCGCTGGTGCTGCTGTTGCTGCTGCTGATGATGATGATGATGAACAGATGGATGAGGAGATGATGATGATGATGCGGAGTGGAGATGATGATGAAGATGAGGAGGAGGAGTGGAGATGATGATGAGAATGAGGAGTAGAGATGATAATGAGGTGGAGGAGATGATGATGATGATGAGGAGGAGAAGGAGTGGAGATGATGATGATGATGATGATAAACAGAAGGATGAGGAGACGATGATGATGATGATGAATCGGAGTGGAAATGATGATGAAGATGAGGAGGAGGAAGAGATGATGATGAGGAGGAATGGAGATGATGATGATGAGGAGGAGGATTGGAGATGATGATGATGATGATGATGATGATGATGAGGAAGAGGAATGGAGATGATGATGAAGATGAGGAGTGAAGATGATGAGGAGGAGGAATGGAGATGATTATGAGGATGATGAAGATAAGGAAGAGGAGTGGAGATGAAGATGACGACGCTGGTGCTGCTGCTGATGATGATGATGACGCCGCTGCTGTTGCTGATGATGTTGTTAATGATGATGATGATGATGATGATGATGATGTTGTTAATGATGATGATGATGATGATGATGATGATGATGACGCTGGTGCTGCTGATGATGATGAGGATGAGGATGTCGATGATGATGATGACGCTGCTGCTGTTTTTGATGATGTTAATGATGATGATGATGATGATGATGACGACGCTGGTGCTGCTATTGCTGCTGCTGCTGATAATAATGATGATGAGCAGAAAGATCAGGAGATGATGATGAAGATGAGGAGGAGGAGATGATGATGAGGAGGAATGGAGATGATGATGATGATGATGAGGAAGAGGAGTGGAGATGATGATGAAGATGAGGAGTGAAGATAATGAGGGGGAGGAGGAGATGATGATGAAGAGGAGGAATGGTGATGATTATGAGGATGATGAAGATGAGGAAGAGGAGTGGAGATGATGATGATGACGACGCTGCTGATAATGATGATGATGATGATGATGATGATGATGATGATGATGATGAACAGAAGAAGAATGAGGAGATGATGATGATGATGCGGAGTGGATATGATGATGAAGATGAGGAGAAGGAGTGGAGATGATGATGGTGAGGATGAGGAGTGGAGATGATGATTAGGGGGAGATGATGATGAGGAGGAATCGAGATGATGATGATGATAATGAAGATGAGGAAGAGGAGTGGAAATGACGATGATGATGATCAGGAAGAGGAGTGGAGATGATGATGATGCGGAGGAGGAGGAGATGATGATGAGGAGGAGGAGTGGAGATGATGATGAGGAGGAATCGAGATGATGATGAAGATGCGGAGTGGAGATGATGATGCAGATGAGGAGAAGTGGAGATGATGATGATGAGGAGGAATGAAGAAGAAGATGATGATGGTGATGATGATGATGATGATGATGATGATGATGAGGAAGAGGAGTGGAGATGACGATGATGATGGTGATGATGGTGATGATGATGATGATGATGATGATGATGATGATGATGATGATGATGATGATGATGATGATGATGATGATGATGATGATGATGATGATGATGATGATGCCAATATATCTTACCTCTTTGTGAAACCCCAGCCACTAATAAGTCCAAGACTATTTGGTGGTAAACGGCCTTGATAGATTTCAATTGGTTTATGAAATGAATGGATTAAATCAATTGGGCGATTGATGAACACCAAGGCTATGTCGTTAGTCTTCGAAGTCGAATTAAAGTTTTCGTGAATCAATTTGGAACCTGTCTGGTGAATTTGTAAATTTTCCAAGCGGCCTCCAGTTGCAATTGAGACAATGCGGTTAGACACGCAATGAGCAGCAGTTAGGATAATTTGAGGTCCTAATATGATACCCGTGCAAAGAGCATCATAATTTTCATTTACCACAAGGACAACATAGGGAACCTCTTGACGTAAAAATGTTTCATTTCTATCATGAGATATATCAATTACACGTCTCATACGGACGTGAAGATCCGATGATTTGTCTGTGTGAATTACAATAATCAATATTTATTTATTTATTTATTTATTTAGTTATTTATTTATTTATTCATTTATCTTAATTAACTACTTTTAATTGGATACTACTCACCAATTTTCTTTTGTGATAGAGATTCTGATCCTTGAAAGAAAATTATAGTGAGCATTAAAAGGCTCAAAAGAATCTTCGTTTTCATGCTTCTATAAATAGTCGAATTCCTGGATAGAAAAATGTACATAGAATATGTTTCCGTTTTTTACAAATTGAATAATGAACTGCGTTTTATACGCATATATAATCTATCTTCTCTTATCTAATTGATAAAGATTTATGGTAACTTATGTTTGAAGTAAAGAAAAGTACATAAATGAAGGTACAGTATGTTCCACAAGAGCGTCTTGGCCAAATTCTGACCTGCATTTTATTCAACAATGATTGCAATTAATCAGTGGAATATATAAAAATATCTTCGTCCTTTGAAAATATTTCAAAAAAAAATTTTTTTTTTTCTTTAAAATAAAATTTCTTTTCCCAGAAATCGTGTCGATGCTCTTGCGGAACGTACTGTACATAAATCATAAACCGGAAAAAAGGTTTCATAATTTCGACACAGAGCTGTAAAAAAGGAGAAGAAGGCAAATATGGAAATTTTACTCATCTAAAATTATAGAGAATCTATAAAAAGAAAACTAGCCGTGAATTCAATGACGGATGTTTCATTTAACTGTATTTAAATTTTTTTCTGCTCATTTGCTGATTAATTGTTTTTAGGACAGAGGAACTAAATATGAATCACAGGCAGCTTGATAAGGAATAAAGAAAATACTTAGAACATTCTCTGAATGATTTTATATATAAATATTTATTTGCCCAATTTTATTCACATTGTTTCATAGGATTAGTATCAGACTAATTTGTGAAAACGCATATATGATAATCATTGGTCCAATTAGTTGATTACCAACAACTAAAGATGCACCAGAGTCGCCGGAACAACAATATTTTGTACTATTAACAATTCTATTTGTTCTATTAGTTTCTGCAATGGAATATAAAGTTCCCTGGCGAAGGCTTCGGATAGAAAATTTCCTATCCGAATTAATCCGAACCAATCCGAAGTTTGAAGGAAGATTCCTATCCGGAATGGTTCGGATTCATTCGGATTGAAAAGTTTCTTCGGATTGACTCGGATTGGAATCTTATCCGAAGCTTTCGTCAGGGTTTAATTTACTGATCCATGACTATTTGGGATAGCTATGCACACGATTGGCCAAATCTTCGATCCATTTTCTGTATTCCGGGTACAATAAATTCGTAAAAATATCTGGAAACCTTGGTTCACTATTTTGAGCGAAACAATAAAAAATACCGACAAGGTGACCACTAACAACTAAAGGTGCACCGGAATCACCGAACCAACAACATTTTGCTCTATTAACAGAATGAGTGCAAATTTCTTTTAATGAAACCTTTACACGGTGACCAAAGGCCTGTTGACACTGTTCTTGCGTAATTATCTTTACAAGAATTGATAATGGTTGTGAAGGTGTTTCTCGTGGGCCTCTGAAACAGGATATGAAAGAATTTTTACTTTAGATGTCATTTTTACATTGGTGTTATTAAATTCATATAAACATTTGTCATTGTTCATTAGTTTTCTACATTTTGAAGTAAAGGTGGAAAAATTCCTAACAAGAATAGAAAATATGTACTTCTTTATGAAACTGGCTTTCAACAATTGTAATTCTTAATATAGCACATGATGAAGAAAGTGATAAAAATAATGAGGGTAATTAAGTATTTTTACCATCGTTATCAAGATATTTGTCAGAATTTCATCATCGTGATGATGATGAAATTTTAAAAAAAGTTAAATACTCCGTATTACTTACCTCGTGATGATGATGATAATGATGATGATGATGATGATGATGAAATTTTAAAAAAAGTTAATTACTCCATATTTCTTACCTCGTGATGATGATGATAATGATAATGATGATGAGGAAGAGGAGTGGAGATGATGATGAAATTTTAAAAAAAGTTAATTACTGCATATTTCTTACCTCGTGATGATGATGATGATGATGATGAAGAGTGGAGATGATGATGATGATGAAATTTTAAAAAAAGTTAATTACTGCATATTTCTTACCTCGTGATGATGATGATGAAGAGTGGAGATGATGATGATGATGATGATGATGAAATTTTAAAAAAAGTTAATTACTGCATATTTCTTACCTCGTGATGATGATGATGATGATGATGATGAGGAAGAGGAGTGGAGATGATGATGATGATGACGATGAAGAGTGGAGATGATGATGATGATGATGATGCAATTTTAAGAAAAGTTAATTACTGCATATTTCTTACCTCGTGATGATGATGATGATGATGATGATGATGAAATTTAAAAAAAAGTTAATTACTGCATATTTCTTACCTCGTGATGATGATGATGATGATGATGATTATGCCGCCAATATATCTTACCTCGTTGTGCAACCCCATCCAGTAACAAGTCCATCACTATGCAGTGGTAAATGTCCTTCATAAAGTTTAATTGCTCTATGAAATGAATGGATTACATCAATAGGCTTATCGATTACCAACATGGCTAGATCATTGTAATGCTTAACTGGATTATGGTTTTCGTGAATAAATTTTTTTGCGACGTTGTGAATTTGTGTTCTTCCGTTAATGCGGCCTCCAGTTGCAATTGAAACATGTCGGTTATCAACGCAATGAGCAGCAGTTAGGATAATTCGAGGTCCGAATATGATTCCTGTGCAATGAGGTTCGAGCTTTTCATTTAAAATCAGGACAACGTAGGGAACCTCTTGACGTAAAAATGTTTCATTTCTGTCATGAGATATATCAATTACACGTCTCTTACGAATGTGAAGATCAGATGATTTGTCTGTGTGAATTAGAAGAAATTAACATTTATTTCTGTTTGCGACATAAAATAGGATGACTTTTTTTTTGTCTTTACAGCTTTTCTAATTGAGCTTATGTTTAATTAGGCTTATCTTAATTAACTACTTTAATTTGATACTACTTACCAATTTTATTTAATGATAGAGACTCAGATCCTTGAAATTCAATTATGGTGAGAATTAAGAGTCCCAAAAGAATCTTCGTTTTCATGTTTCTAGCAACCGTCCAAATCCTAGATAGAAAATTGTACATAGAATATAATTTTTCCTTTTTACGATTTGAATAATGAACTGTCTTTTATATGCATTCATAGTGTATCTTCTCTTATCTAATTGGTAAAGATTTATAGAAAATAAAGTGTGGAGTAATAAAGATTTCACACATGAATGAAGGTATATAAATTCATTTCGAAACATGAGTGTATAAAAGATAGGATTCTGGAAAAGCAATGAAAAAGGTGATAAATTCTTGGTTTGTCTTGTGGATTTCGATATTTATTATAACTCCCATTTTATTACATAAAATTATTGAAAAACTTAACTATGATGGCGGCTCTGTATACGATGGATCGTTTCCTTGATCCATTTTCTATATTCACGGGACATTAAATTCATATAAACATCTGGTAACCTTGGATCATTATTTGGATAAAAACAAGCAAAAACAGCGACAAGGCGACCATTGACAACTAAAGGCGCACCAGAGTCACCGAACCAACAACATTTTGTTCTATTAGTAGCATGGGTACACAGTTGACGAGGAGAAACTGTTGCGAGGCTACCATAGGCATGTTGACACTGCTCTTGGCTAATTATCGGTACAAGAATTGATAATGGTTGTGAAGGTCTTTCTGGCTCATCTCTGAAATGGGTAAAGTAAGAATTTTTAATTTTGGAGTCATTGGTAATTTGGTATAAGAACCCTAGTGGGCAAAAAGACATTGACATCCTGAGGACATCCGAAAGACATACTTAGGACGTTCAATCGTCCATGTCAGTCCAGAAGACGTCTCATGTCTTAAAGAGCTCTTTTTGATGTGAGACGTCTTCAGGATGTCAATGTCTTTTGGCCCACTGGGACGGTTATAATTGTGTTTATTAATTGGTTAGATAGAAATAGCTGACAATGAATAAAGAGATTGAAGGAATGGACAAAGTTATTGAAAAAAATAGACCTGTATATATATATATATATGAGATCTATGCGAGAACCTGCTGTCCCCACTTTCGTGACCCGACAGCGCGCATGCGCGCCTCGCCAGGCGACCGGCTGTGTGAGTATAAATAAGACGCTCGCAGTCGTCTACTCGGCAAGTGGCCTGGGGGTAGCTCAGCTTGCACTGGATGAACTATCAGCGGACGCAACCATAGTAGAGCGACCAAGATCAGCTTGGACTCTTCTACGGGTTGAGTCTACTGGATATGTGGCTAGTAGACGCAACTATGATGGTGGCAACCAATCATGATGAAGATTCATGATGAGAAGGATGAAGAAGAGATGAGGAAGAGGAGTGGAGATGATGATAATGATGAGGAGCAGGAGGAGGAGCAATGGAGAAGAGGAGGATGATGAGGAGTGGAGATGATGATAATGAGGATGAGGAGGAGATGATGATGATGATGAAGATGAGGAAGAGGAGTGGAGAATATGATGATGATGAGGAGGAGGAGGAGGAGTGGCTTTTATGATGATGAAGATGAGGATAAGGAGTGGAGATGATGATAAGGAGGAAGAGAGGAGTAGGAGGAGTGGGGATGATGATGAAGATGAGGAATAGGAGAGGAGATGAGGATGAGAAGGAGTGGAGATGATGATAAGAAGGAGGAGGAGATGATAACAATGAGGAGGAGTAGGTGGAGTGGAGATGATAATGATGATGATGAGGAGGAGGAGGAGGAGGAAGTGGAGATGACTATGATGATGATGAGGATGAGGATGAGAAGGAGTGGAGATAATGATGATGATGATGATGATGACAAGAAGCAGGTGGAGGAGGAGGAGGAGGAGAAGGAGATGATGATGAAGATGAGGAAGAGGAGTGGAGATGATGATGATGATGAAGACTGGAGATGATAATGAGGAGGAGGAGGCGTGGCTTTTATGATGATGAAGCTGAGGATAAGGAGTGGAAATGATGATAAGGTGGAGGAGGAGATGATGATGATGATGATGAGGAATAGGAGTGGAGATGATTATAAGGAGGAGGAGGAGGAGATGAGAAGGATGAGGAGTGGTGATGATGATGAGGAGGAGGAGGAGTGGCTTTTATGATGATGAAGATGACGATAAGGAGTGGAGATGATGATAAGGAGGAGGAGAAGATGATGACGATGAGGAGGTGGAGGAGGAGTGGGGATGATGATGATGATGAGGAGGAGGAGGAGGAGGAGGAGATGACTATGATGATGATGATGATGATGATGACGACGACGCCGATGATGATTTTGAAAAAAATCTTCTTACTCTACATATCTTACCTTTTTGTGAAACCCCATCCACTAACAAGCCCATGACTATTTGGTGGTAAGTGTCCTTCATAGAGTTCAATTGGTCTATGAAATGAATGGGTTAAATCAATATTGTTATTGATTAACAACAAGGCCAGGTCGTTAGTGTTCAGAATCGGATCAAAGCTTTCATGAATAAATTGAGCTACAACTCCGTGTATTTGTGTATTTGTATGCCTGCGGTTTCCAGTCGCAATGAAAACTTTGTGATCATGAACGCAGTGAGCAGCAGTTAGGAAAATTCGAGGGTTTAGTATAATTCCTGTGCAGTGAACCACATGTTGTTCATTTAAAACACGGACAACGTAGGGAATCTCCTGACGTAGAAATGTTTCATTTCTGTTATGAGATGTATCAATTACACGTTTCCTACGGATGTGGCATTTCGGTGATTTGTCTGCGTGAATTTGAGAAATCATCAGTTATTCCTTTGTATGATAACTTATCCAAGGAAGTTACTTTATTTATCTACTTTTGTGGTATTATAATGATTTTAACTTTAATTAACATTAATAATATTACGTAATAATTTTACGCACCGATATGCTCTTCTGATTTGGATTCAGATCCTTGCAGGAAAACTCCAGCGAGTATTAAGATGCCCAAGAAAATATTTTTTTTCATTTTAAATGAAAAATTCTAGTATTTTGGATTTTCCAGTATTACAAACCAGCGGATATATTATCCTCTTTTATATAAATGTACTCTTATATAACGTGAACGATTTACAACTCGATTTACGTATGAACCATTTGTTGAACAATAAACAGTGAAGATAGCTTAAATGGTTGCGAAACATGTCAGACGACGAGCAAGATTATTTATATCTGGATTAAATATATAAAATAAGAGTAGAGTGTAATGTAACCTTGGAATATAAGACAGCCTCAAAAAAAATGTTACAAGATCTATATCCGACTATATTTAATATGGGGCTTTGAAAACAACGCCTATAACCAAAAATCTCAATTATTATTCCTTAAATATGTTTATTCTATGGTATTGACATTATTCCATATAATAATTTGTTGACATTCATTAGTAAATATATATATACCAATATGATTAACTTTTGATTCCATCCATGACCTACATTCAAGGTCCAAAAGATTTATAAAAACATCAGGAAAATGAGGCTCTAGTGTGTCTCTGAAATTCAATTAATTGGAACCATGTTAGAACCGACGAAATAAATACAGATCAAGGAACTAAATTAGAATCGATGAATAGAGATGGGAGATAATTGATGATGATTACTTATGATTCATAAGAATTTTCTTGAATCTCCTCTTAATTATTTCTACTCTCCTTAAAGCTCTATCCACTTTCTTATAATAGAATATTTACTAATATTCTCTTACAATAAAGCAGTTGGTGGCTTTCTGTCTCAGAATTACGTTTTGGTTCAATAAAAAAATTGTAGGACGTCAGCGATTGAATTGGAACTCCTCGAGTCGTGAACGAGACTCTGCTGGGGATCTGATCCTGTTTTCCAGTAGTTGCCGTCTAACTCCTTTCGAACCCAGTTGTACATCAGTCACCACGTCACCAGTCATCAACGTGATTGACGAGTGATATCGTTAACGGGCTTCCCTTGAAGGCGCGTGCGATCTAGTGCGATGATCTCGTTATTCTCTTTCACCCTCCTTCAAAATCTCTTCCTTTCTAACGCAAAAGTTAGAATTCATCGCGTTAATGAAGATCCTCTGTAAAATCAGGTGCCCACCTCCTCAGCTCCTCTTCTCGTCTGCTATCTTTAATTAATACTTCTCACCGTCCTCACCAGATGGCGCTGATGTCTTTCACCTGTCACATGTCATCCATAGGCATATGGTCTCATCATCGACTATATAGAGAGGAAACTCTCTCTCTCTCCATCTTGGCTCGCTCCGCTCCTGAAAATTGAAAAAAGATTTGAACAGATAGACTTTCTATATTTTTACTTCCAGCAGGGATAATCAAGGCCAGAGAGGCCTCTCATAATTCGGAAGCAATAGTCTCTGAAAAATCTGGCAGGCGGTAGGGATCTCGTGATAGCCGCAGTGATAATAATAACAAGTAAAGTGGGGGTTGTATAGTTGTATCGTGGTAGGCGGAGCCAGAGGATCCAGGCGCCTCACTTGTAACGCAAACTGCGAGGCCAACCCTATAACTGGATAGGTATTTCGTATCGCATGGGAAGTTCATGGAGAGCGGCGGCGCGAGATCCGCTACCCCCTGGACACCACCCCTCTATGACTACCTCTTCCACCCCCTCTTCCCCCCAAACTCCTCAAACCCCATTTGCCACCCTCTCAGCATCCAGCATCCCACAGAACTCTGGAGTACCTCTTCGACCTCCTCTCTTAAGGCTCCACGCCATCGAATCGGCGTCGATAAATTAAGCAGAGGGATTTTTAACTTCCAGCTGTTTTGAATTTCTCAGCGAAAGCTGCGGATTAAAATTCATTCTGAATCTATTCGAAATTTTCCGTATCATTCTGGCCAACAGGTATGAATCCGAATTTATCCGAATTTTTCGGAATCGTTTGGATGGGGTCGGACACAGTTGGATAGAAATCTTGGGGATTGCGTCGGATTAAGTCTGATTCAGACGGATTGGTATCCTTGTTTTAAGATCGAATTAATTCGGTTTATAGCAAATTAGAATTCTTTTTTTAAACTCGAATTAGGTCGGATTCAGTAGTATTGAAATCCTGGGTTTAATAGCGGATTAGACCCGATTCAAACGGATTAGAATTCTTGTTTTAAAAGCGGATAAGGTGAAAGTTAAGCCGAAGGGAATTATTTTTTTTTCAAAATCGGATTGGTTCGGATTGAATTGGATAGATATATTAGTTTTGACATTGGAAATTTGTTCTTTTGTTATTTTTTAATTTTATATTTTTTTTATAAATGGTAAGTAGCAATTTTTGAGGAAAAAGTGTGCAGCGAATGATGGTTTTTTTTTTACTTCGGATGGCACTCCAAGACTCGTACATCTGTACGACCCACGCAAAAGCCCAATATGGACCATCGAACCTCCTTAGCATTTTTATGCGAGCTGCTGCTGACAGTTTATTTTATTATATCACCAGCCGCTGCCCATCGTCCGTCGTACGTTACTAGAGGATTCCATAAGTCAAGATCAGAGTGTTGCGTTGACCAAGAGAAATTGGTTTTTCACATTTTAATTAGTAAATTACGAAAACAAGACACCAATATTTCAATATTTTTTTTTAAATATTCTTGGTGAATGGTACGGATGAAATTCCTTGCAATCCGAATTAATCCGAAGTGCTTTCAAAATCAGTCTAAACTTGTAATCCGAATGAATCCAAACCAGAATTAATCTGAAATTTGAAATCGAATGATTCGGGTCAATTCGATTCAGTCCGAATGAATCCGGTCTATCCGACTCAACACGATTTCCAAATATGGGAAAAATGAATTTTAAGACTTGAACTTGAATTCAACCCTTAATTCGAACCATCCATTCAGAAGAAACTTTTCAATCCGAATGAATCCGAACCATTCCGAAGAAACTTTTCAATCCGCATGAATCCGAATGAATCCGATCCATTCCGAAGAAACTTTTCAATCCGAATGAATCCGAACCATTCCTAAGAAATTTTTCGATCCGAATGAATCCGTATTTTCAATCCGAATTAATCCGAACCATTCCGAAGAAACTTTTCAATCCGCATGAATCCGATCCATTCCGAAGAAACTTTTCAATCCGAATGAATCCGAACCATTCCTAAGAAATTTTTCGATCCGAATGAATCCTAACCATTCCGAAGAAACTTTCCAATCCGAATGAATCTGAACCATTCCGAAAAAACTTTTCAATCCGAATGAATCCGAATTTTCAATCCGAATGAATCCGAACCATTCCGAAGAAATTTTTCGATCCGAATGAATCCGAACCATTCCTAAGAAATTTTTCGATCCGAATGAATCCTAACTATTCCGAAGAAACTTTTCAATCCGAATGAATCCGAATTTTCAATCCGAATGAATCCGAATTTTCAATCCGAATGAATCCGAACCATTCCGAAGAAACTTTTCAATCCGCATGAATCCGAATGAATCCGATCCATTCCGAAGAAACTTTCCAATCCGAATGAATCTGAACCATTCC
>UCOH01012085.1:42618-64130 GCA_900474275.1 Synergus japonicus
GAATGAATCCGAACCATTCCTAAGAAATTTTTCGATCCGAATGAATCCTAACTATTCCGAAGAAACTTTTCAATCCGAATGAATCCGAATTTTCAATCCGAATGAATCCGAATTTTCAATCCGAATGAATCCGAACCATTCCGAAGAAACTTTTCAATCCGCATGAATCCGAATGAATCCGATCCATTCCGAAGAAACTTTCCAATCCGAATGAATCTGAACCATTCCGACGGAACTTTTCAATCCGAATGAATCCTAACCATTCCGAAGAAACTTTCCAATCCGAATGAATCTGAACCATTCCGAAGGAACTTTTCAATCCGAATGAATCTGAATTTTCAATCCGAACCATTCCGAAGAAATTTTTCGATCCGAATGAATCCGAATGAATCCGATCCATTCCGAAGAAGTTTTTTAATCCGATTGAATCCGAACCATTCCGAAGAAACTTTCCAATCCGAATGAATCTGAACCATTCCGAAGGAACTTTTCAATCCGAATGAATCCGAACCATTCCGAAGAAGTTTTCAATCCGCATGAATCCGAATGAATCCGATCCATTCCGAAGAAACTTTTCAATCCGAATGAATCCGAACCATTCCGAAAAAATTTTTCGATCCGAATGAATCCGAACCATTCCTAAGAATTTTTTCGATCCGAATGAATCCGAATGAATCCAAACCAGAATTAATCTGAAATTTGAAATCGAAGGATTCTAGTCAATCCGATTCAATCCGAATGAATCCGAACCATTCCGAAGAAATTTTTCGATCCAAATTAATCCGAACCATTCCTAAAAATTTTTTCGATCCGAAAGAATCCGAATGAATCCAAACCAAAATTAATCTGAAATTTGAAATCGAATGATTCTGGTCAATCCGATTCAATCCGAATGAATCCGGTCTATCTGACTCAACACGATTTCCAAATATGAGAAAAATTAATTTTTAGACTTGAACTTGAATTCAACCCTTCATTTACTCCGGAGATGCGGGAAATGCATTTACGAATCTGATTTTATGGCTTCGAATATCAGGACACGTTTGAACGGGACAGGCTGTCGAAGGGTAATCAGAATCTCTGAAGGGCTATCCTGGAAACAGTCCATCTCTATTCGAATCACCCTTCAGCGGAATTGTCCCACTCGTTACGATCGCGCGTGACGATCAGCCTGTTAAGGTATCACCTCGTCACCTAACAAAGCCCAAGCTTTTATCTCTGTTTCTAGTTAACTCTAAATTATCAAAAAATAAAATACACTCAAAAAATAGCAACATTCATCCGAGGCGCATGAATATTGTTCAAATTTCATAAAAGCCAAGTTTCATTTAGTCGAAAGGTAAAACCAGGGATATAATAACGTAAAATCTAGCATTTTTACCGGCTTGAACCATTAATTCCCGACATGACGCATTAATTGGAATGAAACTATTTAGTCGGATAAAAATACCGCATAGAAACCGATTAAAAAAGACAGGCGAGGAAAAGTGACTGCGAAAAAGTGTTTGGAAAAATAGACCGTCTTTTTTTGGAGCAGTAATTGTTGACTGATGATTTGATCATCACTATGGTAATAACGGGCATCCCTGAGGGGTTGAGCTGGCAGTTGGAAAGTGGCAGGAGGTTCAGATACTTTCTTCCTGTCTTTTCTCCAGTCCCAAGGGGTGAAAGCCCGCAGCGTCGATCGTGCAATAATACTAAAAAGATAAAACCTTCGGGTCCACCCTTCGACCACTATAGCGAGCTATTGCTCCAAGGCTACGTAGCTATAAGCTGGCGACGTTAGGTAGATGGACCGAACCTCAGGGCCGACTAAATTTCTTCAAGAGCGCTTTAATTAAACCTTCCAAGTTTATTTAACTAATTTCGACAAAAATTTTCGATAACTGGATTGTTTTATAAAAATTGCGCGGGGCCCTTTTTTCTCGTTTTTTGCAGTATCCAATATGGCGGCGAGCGAACAGCTGTTCAAGGATCCCCGCTTCGAAATTTTGTCTCCTATTAAAAATGTCAGATATTAAGATTAGTTTTTCATTTTTTTGGAGACTAGTCTTTCGAGTGGCACGAGTGGAAATTATTAATTAGAATTTCGATAGAAATTCTAATGTTGGAGGATCTAATGTGTTGGAGGATCCTTGTGGCTTTGAGACGTTCCTGAGTCGATCACATGGATTCAAACCCACACGAAAAAAGCAATTCTGGACAGTGTGTGCTGCGCTAATAATGGGCGGGAGGGCAAGTAAGCCAGTTGACCGTGACTAGATAAAAAATACTGCCCGCCAGTCCACCCCCGCCCTTCTTTCCCACCCTCTGCCATCCGCTCAGTAACAAACTATCGACTACCCCTGCGGTGTTGTCATGCTAATCGCATACGAGTCCACGCACGCTTACGCAATGCGTGTCGACATTTCTGGGGCAAAATAAAGGAAAGGAATAAAAAAAAAGTGGGGTCGTAAAAAAGTGGGATGACGAATTAATTTTTTTTTATTCGTGTCGGGAATTGTATGAAAAAAATTCGAAAAAGATCTAGTTAACTAATGATCTAACGCCAAGTTTTAACGATTGTAAATATTTTATTTGTTCGCAATCGATAAGAAGTTAAAAAGCATGCAAATGTCAACGACCAATCGTGTCAAGTATGATCCAGTTAAGCGTGACCCTAGCTTGCCTAACACCTTATACTATTGGCATAACAGAAGCTGGTAGCCTTAGGCTGAAACTAATACTGTCCGCAGTTTACTTCCACGCGGTGGGGCTTCGATTCTCTCCACTGGAGGGGATGAAAATAAGGAGAGGGTTTGGTGTGGCACCCCTCATTCTGCACTGAGGGGCTTCCTCTCTCAACTCAATCTGCACCTACTTAACCCTATTCGCTCGGCTTTAAATACTTTTTTTCTTTTCTTTTTTTCACCTTCTGAGAAAAGGCGAACTCTTTTAATTTCCCGGAAAATTTGCGAATAATTTTGCCTAATAATTGCGTAAGTAGAGTTTGGAGTCTGAAAATTGCAAAATATTTCTTTGTTATTTCTTGAAGAAAGTTAGGAGGTTTTTTCGAATTCTAGGGCGATTTCTTGGCAGAGGCGTACTAAATTTTAGTTTATGGCCCGAATCGGTGACATCATCGACTCCCATAAAAAGTGGAAGACGTTCTTCTTGTCTCGAGCAACTTTCTCCTTCATACGTTACGTATCCGTTTATCAAAGCGCCACCATTTGCGATAAGATGCGAAAAAGCTCTATTCCTGGTGAATCGCTTCCAATGTCCTCTTTTTTATTTTACGAGATTATGTTTTGTATTTAGTCACTGAAATGACAATTCAAATTCGCGCGCCAAATTAATTGACCAATAATATTTTAGTCACTTCGCATGAAGTTAGCTGAAAGGTGACGTATAATGAGGAACGCAATGTGAAGTTATCTGTATTTTTTAGAAAAGGATCCTGGCGAAAGCTTCGGATAAGATTCCAATCCGAGCCAATCCGAAGTCATCCGAGCCAATGCGAATTTTCACTCCGAATGAATCCGATCCATTCCGACGAAACTTTTCAATCCGAATGAACCCGAATTTTCAATCCGAATGAATCCGATCCATTCCGAAGAAACTTTTCAATCTGAATGAATCCGAACCATTCCTAAGAAATTTTTCGATCCGAATGAATCCGAATGAATCCGAACCATTCCGAAGAAATTTTTCGATCCGAATGAATCCGAACCATTCCGGATAGGAATTTTCCTGCAAACTTCGGATTGGCTCGGATTAATTCGGATAGGAAACTTTCTATCCGAATGAATCCGAACCATTCCGAAGAAACTTTTCAATCCGAATGAATCCGAACCATTCCGAAGAAATTTTTCGATCCGAATGAATCCGAACCATTCCGGATAGGAATCTTCCTGCAAACTTCGGATTGGCTCGGATTAATTCGGATAGGAAATTTTCTATCCGAACCATTCCGAAGAAACTTTTCAATCCGCATGAATCCGATCCATTCCGAAAAAACTTTTCAATCCGAATGAATCCGAACCATTCCTAAGAAATTTTTCGATCCGAATGAATCCGAATGACTCCTAACCATTCCGAAGAAACTTTCCAATCCGAATGTATCTGAACCATTCCGAAGGAACTTTTCAATCCAAATGAATCCCAACCATTCCCAAGAAACTTTTCAATCCGCATGAATCCGATCCATTCCGAAAAAACTTTTCAATCCGAATGAATCCGAAGCATTCCGAAGAAATTTTTCGATCCGAATGAATCCGAACCATTCCTAAGAAATTTTTCGATCCGAATGTATCCTAACTATTCCGAAGAAACTTTTCAATCCGAATGAATCCGAACCATTCCGAAGAAACTTTTCAATCCGCATGAATCCGAATGAATCCGATCCATTCCGAAGAAACTTTTCAATCCGAATGAATCCGAATTTTCAATCCGAATGAATCCGAACCATTCCTAAGAAACTTTTCGATCCGAATGAATCCGAATGAATCCTAACCATTCCGAAGAAACTTTCCAATCCGAATGAATCTGAACCATTCCGAAGGAACTTTTCAATTCAAATGAATCCGAACCATTCCGAAGAAACTTTTCGATCCGAATGAATTCGAACCATTCCGGATAGGAATCTTCCTGCAAATTTCGGATTGGCTCGGATTCATTCGGATAGGAATCATGCAAACTTCGGATTGGCTCGGATTAATTCGGATAGGAAATTTTCTATCCGAAGCCTTCGCCAGGGGATTCAAATTCTTTTTATTTATACAATTTTGTTATTAATTAAAAAATATTTCCATTAAAATCTTATGGGAATTTTATTAATATTATAATGAACGTAATTAACCTTTGTGTGAGGTCAGACGGGCAAAAAGTGGGTTAACCCGGCTGGCCGGTAAATTTTGTCGTGGGTGATTTATAAAGCGGGGGATACAGAGGAATTGTTTAAAATAGGCAGTAAAGGGCATTTAAACGATCCCCAAGCGCGTTCTCACGAGGGTGACTCTAAAGTGAATCGAATTTTCAAGCGTGTAACACTGCACGCTTTTAACTATAGAGGGGACGATTTTCTTTCGATGTATGGTCTATAAAATTATATACTCATATTTTTTAGTATAATCACTTTGTTTTCAGTCAATTTTTAGTTTAATTTCAGTTCCAATTTCTTTTCTTTAACTACTCGAAATTGCTTTTTAATATTTTCGAGGAGGTCGTAAATAGAATAAATTATAATTTTTAAGTTACCCTTAATGACAAAAAAAATTTAAGAAAAAAAAACGTTATATACTTTAATGTCTAAAATACTATATAAACAATATATTTAAACTCTAACAGGTGTATCTTCGTTTGTTGGAACTGGACATTGAATTCCCGGATAAGAGAGATACATGGTCACCCTTAACGAGGCTAATGCGCCTGTCGCATGTCAACGGGGAGACGCGACCCGACCCGACGCCCTATTAATGTCGAGAATGAACAGAACGCAACTGTTGAACGTTTCGTTGACACCCTATTGTTATCGAGATGAAGTCCTTTATCCCCACACCTGCAATTATAGTAAAATACATTTTTTCTTTTAACTTTTCCTTTTGAGTTGATTCCTCTTTATCATTTCCCTTCAACACAATTCATATTTAAAATTTCCTTTTACCATAGTTCCCCTTTTCCATTTTCCTTTAAAATTCCTTTTTAGCATTTTCATTTAACGCTTCCCTTTATGATTTCCCTTTACCATTTCCCTTTACTATAATTTCCCTTTGACATTTTCCTCTCCTATGATTTTCGTTTACCATTTCCCTTTAAAATTCTCCTTTATCCTTTCCCTTTACCATTTCCCTTACAAATTTCCTTTTTCGATTCCTCTTTACCATGATTCCCTGTATCATTTCCTTTTATAATTTCCCTTTACCATGTTTCCCATTTACCATTTCTTTTTATCATTTCCCTTTACCATGATTTCCATTTTCCAATTTTCTTTATCATTTCCCTTCACCATTTTCCTTTATTGTAATTTCCCTTTGTCATTTCCTTTTACCACTTCCCCTTATCATAGTTCCCCTTTTCCATTTTCCTTTAAAATTCCTTTTTAGCATTTTCCTTTAACGCTTCTCTTTATGATTTCCCTTTACCATAATTTCCCTTTACCATTTCCCTTTACTATAATTTCCCTTTGACATTTTCCTCTCATATGATTTTCATTTACCATTTCCCTTTAAAATTCTCTTTTATTCTTTTCCTTTATCATTTCCCTTACAAATTTCCTTTTCCGATTCCTCTTTACCATGATTCCCTGTATCATTTCCTTTTATAATTTCCCTTCACCATTTCTCTTTATTGTAATTTCCCTTTACCATTTCCCCTTACCATAGTTCCCCTTTTCCATTTCCCTTTAAAATTCTCCTTTATCCTTTCCCTTTACCATTTCCCTTACAAATTTCCTTTTTCGATTCCTCTTTACCATGATTCCCTGTATTATTTCCTTTTATAATTTCCCTTTACCATTTCCTTTTATCATTTCCCTTTACCATGATTTCCGTTTTCCAATTTTCTTTATCATTTCCCTTTATTGTAATTTCCTTTTACCGTTTCCCTTTACCATGTTTTCCATTTACCATTTCTTTTTATCATTTCCCTTTATCATGATTTCCCTTCACCATTTCCCTTTCCCATAAAAGCGAAAAAAGTAGAATGTTGGGTAGAAATCGTTGTTTATTTACTCTTTCACAGAAAGTAGCAACGTTTCCCTATAAACCACTAATTATAAACTAAATTTCATAAATCTTTATGAAGAAAATCGTATATCGAGAGTAGAATTAGCCGGACGTGCAGAAGCGTTTAATGTAAAGCATAAATTTAAATATCGTGTCTCTTGGATCGTTTCGATTACGGGGAAATTGACTAGCAGGTCCTTGCGAGCACAACGCCGCCAATATCCACAGGACATAAATGTTTTACATGCAATAAGGCGTCCGTCCCGGCTGGACTAAACTGCCCACAGGCCAATTTTATTGCTCGACCGCAAAAGGGAGATTTTGCGGTCAGAATGGCACTGAGGATCCGAGGTGTAAAAAAACGCATCCGCATAAATGTGAAAGACGTCCCCATATCGTGAAAAAAATGGTGCCCTCAGTTATGGCCATCCCTAAAGATAAAGAATACGACTCTGTCTCGTTTTATCTTTTAAACTGTCCTTTAAATAGAAAGAAGTTGTTTAAACAGCAACGGCTACAAGATTCAATTTCCCTAACTTTTCCCAGATTTTTTCCTTAATTTTACATTTATTTAATTCAATCAAATTTTCTTTAATTCCCAGAAACTTCTTTAAATTTATTAAAATACCGGAATAACTCTCGTAAAGATTTCCTTACATTCATGAATAGACACTTATTTGTCCAGGTATATCGATGCCGGGAGAGTGGGGGAAGAGTCCCGTGCCTGGCAGTGGGTTCGGAAAGCTACCGTTAGGTGGCCAGCGTCCATCCTCTCCGGGGTTGTGTTTCTACGTATTTTACGTAGAAAACCCCCCACTCCATATGAATTTGGTGTTTTCGTCGTAAAATACCTAGTAAATTACTGTAAAAAACCATGTAATTTACCTAGGGTATTTTACTTACCCAACCCTGATCCTCTCTCGCTTAGTTAAAATCTCTCTCTTAGTTAAAACCAGTGCAGTTCATCGTCGATCTTTACGAAATTTGCAATATTTTAATTTAACAAAAATGTTAAGATACTTGTGAAATGAGTGCTTTAGTTGCCTCCCTCAGGTTCACTCTAAGACAATCTTTTCCCGGCTATAGTCTACCTAGTCCCCGATCAGATCAACGAATTTTTTCCACACGAGCTATTGGAAAACTTTATGTAGTATCGCAGCTGTGTGGGGCGATCGTTGGCCACCCACTAGAAATGCCATAAGGTTCATTTCCAATGCAAGAATGTAGGATGCGTATGTTTGCCAAGATTTATGGCGGTCAGTTTATTGAAATTGGTAGTCCGGATCCCCCGACTTAACTTTCGTCGTCTCTACTTGTGCAATATATAATCTGCTCTCCGTATGTACAACGCACCACGGACATTGGACAGCGTTCAGCCATACCATCTCCCAAAAACGCCCTTCTGATCCGGAAAATTTCTTTTCTGTTGTTTCCTGCTAAATCTTTAATATTCTATTTAATATCACCGGCGTTCGGTTCGCCGGCTACTCCCGTCACTATGTATAAATCAAATGAGAGATATTGGCCGTTTTTGCCGGCGAGGGCGAACCACGGCGTCCGGGCGCGGGAACCATAATTGTTTTTACGGATTATAAATTTCCTTTTTTCCCTCGATCCATTCCTTCCCCGGGCGCCTCGAATTGGGAAACAAAACTAAATAGTTGAGAATGATAAAAAGGTATCAGAAATTCGGTGGGCAGTGAAAAAATTCAATTCGAGGTTCTATAAACATTGGAAATTGGTCAGCAAGGGAATATAGGCATTTTCTGGGAATTCGTCGTCGAATTTTCAGGAATTTTAAGAATTTTGAACCTATTAAGACACGCCTACTTCCGTTCCTGAACACGCCCAATTTTCTTAAACCACTCCCATTTTCAATAAAACCCCGCCCCTTTCTTTCTATGAATATACCCCCAACGATTTCCGCTCATTTTCAGTTTTATGGTGATTTATATCATATAATTGTAAAACTAATTTAATTTCAACTCTAGTACTTCATGAATTTCTTGGGAAAAATTGTCGGTGGATAAAAAAGTTTGAAATCGGTGGAAAGTTTGAAAGGCTCTGAATATTAATGCAATTGACGGTTGAGGGGATGGAAAATGGCAAATGGGTAATCTAGACATGGAGTGAGGCTGCTAGTACTTTCTATAAGTACTCCGTTGCAAGTTATCTTCGTTCAGCAACAACGCAAGTCACCCTGCCGCGATAGGAAGACGTTGATGTGAATTAATGGCTGCTTAAGTTATATTTTGTACCCGCGCCAAGAGTGTTGTGTAGGGGTGGCGATGTGGTATTAATTAACGCGACCCCAAAATCGCTTCTTAACCCCTGAACTCGTGACTGAACGACACTGTATCATGGGGATGTTGGAACTGAGCTAGGGAATAGGGAGGAGTTCGCATTTTGAATAATGAATTTCACGGTAAATATTATATACTTAATACGCATTTCTCAAAATCTGTTAGTAAAGGAAATAAATCCTAACAATTGCAATAGAAGGTAGATATTGTTGCGAATGCCACTAGATCCCCTGCGGGATTCTGGGAAGAAAAGCAAAAGGGAATGAGAAGACGGTAGTGGTTTCAAGATAGCCGATGGCAGTATCCGATAAGCGAGAACGGTTCTCGTCACGCGCGCATCTCATGTGACTCAGAGACTTATTCCACATTTCGAACCCCTCAGAAAAGTCGAGAGCTCTGCAGTATGAATAGGTGAAAGCACTCCAGAGAAATTTATTTAATATTCAATACAATATTCAATTAGAAAATACATGAAATTAGAATTTATACCGGCTTGAACCTTTCATTCCCGACATGAAGTCATAAAATTAGGACCTAGAACGATTTCAAGTTAAAAAATTCTTAAATAACTCGTAATGATAATAACAGAATAATATCTTTCAATAATGTCTCCTAGTGAGGAGTGTTTACGTCATAATTTAATTTTATTCTTTTATTCCACAGATTACGCTTGCAGTTGAGAAGGGAATTGAAATAGGTAATAAAATTTCCAGGAATGAGATAAATTTCGTCGCATGACTTGTCCCAAGTGCGAGAAAGGAAGATGTTGACAAGCGGCTGGTCGGAATTCCTCTCGAAAATCCGCGGGTGGATGTTTCCCGTTGGTTAAGCCGATCATTGTCACGGTAACAAGCCGGCTATTGACAGGACTCGTTCTCACGCGTGTACGTGCCTCGGAGATATCTGGCGTTGTTGGTGTTGGTAAAGACTAAAGTCGACCGGAGGCGCTCGAACTGACCACACTGTGGTGGTGTTACCGTGTTACTACGGGGGCCACATACTAATGGGGCATTACCTTAACACCCTCCATCCAAGTCTCTCGTTCAGTTAGTTACTCCTCGGGGATGCGGATAAAAGAAAAGCAGGAAGGGTCCTACCACCCTTTCCCAACCTCTGTCATCTCTACTCGTCCATTCCCTTCTCACCCATTCTCATTCTTTCTGTCTTGACTACATTGTCCCTCTTCACATTTCCTCCTTTCGTCCATATTTCCTAAATTACAGAAAATTTAATGGCGCTGGAACCCAATTCTAATTTCAAAATTCGATTTCCTTCTTTCCTCATACTCAAGTTGACAATTGCATTAGTTTCATAATTTTACGAGTCGCCTTTTCAATTAGTCTACATTTGTTTAACATTTTATTCTGTAACACAGGAAATGGGCGTGGTTTAACAGTAAGTGGGCGTGGTGTGAAAAAATAGGCGTTTATTAAAAAACAGGCGTGGCTTAATAGAAAAAGCACATTTTTAAGAATCCCTGAAAATTGTCTTTAAAAATAAGCCACGCCCCTTTAAGAAAGGGAGTAGTTTATAGACAAATAGTCGTTGTTTACCAAAATAGGGGCGTGTTCGAGAAAATAAATAGGCGTGACTTAATAGAAATTAGCACCGTTTTAAAATGGGATTTTATGAAATCCTGGAAATTAAAAAAAATGAAAATCCTTTTAAGAAAATGGCGTTGTTTATCTGAAAGTGGGCGTGGTTGATTAAAATATGGGCGTGTTCGAGAAAATAGAGAGGCGTGGCTTAATATAAGTCATACTTTAAAAAAACATACTCTTTGAAGAAAGGGGCGTTGTTTATTTGGCAGTAGGCGTGGTTTATTATAATAGAGGCGTGTCCATGGACCAAAAATAGGCGTGGCTTCGCAAAAAAGGCACTTTTCACGAGAAATTTTTTTTAAAAACTAACAAATCCTCTAAAATAATCCACGCCCCTTTCAGATTCGATATTTGTTAACTAAAATGAAATTGAGTTTAGAGACGCCGAAAGTGTCCGCAATACTTGACAGTGGAATTTTTTACTTTTTTTTTTTTTAGATTTTCGTTTGAATGGCGGAGTGGATCGTCAATACTCAAGGAATGCAAATCGCCGCCTTCAAATCGGCCTCGAGCTACAGCCATCGCGAGCGACCTAAGATCCTGCGGAAACAAAGCAAGAGGAACCGATTTGAGATGACGATAGCCTCGCCAGGGCACTGCATGAATTTCAATCGACATCTTATCGGGTACCTGAGCGACGTTAGAGTGCCGCTGGATCGTGATCAAGTGGACCTCCATGGCGAGGACAATACATGTCGTACCCGAGAAGTGACAATATACTATCACGCTCGTTGAGGCGTATTGCTCTTTTGTCCAAGCGCACCCTCGTTATAAAGGGTGCCAGGAACCTGTCAAGTTTGAACCGAGGCGTTTGGAAAAAATCACGTTTTTATGAACCACCTTTTCCGGTAAATTAATTAAAAACACAGAAATGAAAGATTTAGCAACACTAAGTGTTGGGGAGAAAAGCGGGAATAAAAAAATGGAGAAGGGAAGAGGGACCAGTTGGAAGAAGTTTCAATTCTGAGAGGTGTTGATCTAATTTTCTGATTCAGCGTTGATATAACAACTTTACAATTCTGGGGTAAAACTTTTTTCGCGTCAGATTCATTAAGAATTGAGATTCGAATCGACTTAAAGAATAAGACAAATATACAGAGTCAATGGTGTGACCAGTTCGATCGAATGACGCGTAAATGACCCAAGGATTATTAGAGACGCAATTAAGTAATGCACCCCGGAGAAAAGAGACTCTTGGGACCAGGGAAAAAGCGAGCGATTCGAGATAAATGACTTTTAGCAAGAAATCGTCGAATTACCCTTAACGATGCGGAGTTCGGGGGCGTGAGAGTTTTCTCCTAATGTTTACTAATCCGAACAAAACACAATTCTCATTATTTAATTCGATTGGTTCTTTAAAAAAATACATAATTTTACTTATCGCAACATTTCAACGAGTGCAGTTGGACAGCGAAGTGAGAGGCAAATGCTAAGTGAGATATGGGGTAGTTTGAAGTCCTTGCCCTCATCCAGAGAAGCGACGTCTCTATAACTCTCAACCCCAAGAGTGTCGCGCTTATGAGTTAGTGGATTTCGGAAGCGAAGCGACTGCTACCATATTAAACCTGCCCAAGACTATCGTCCAAGTTTAAACCCTCACTCCCTTTCTGCTTAAAGTTAGCACACTTCTTTAGAAGTGCTTCCGAAATTGGATGGGCGCTAGAGGATTTGTGTCTCAACCATATTTTTACTCTAACGATAAACTAAAATGCATCGACTCTTGGATTCTTATTCCTTTCCTTCTGTTTCCACTTCCCCTTCCATTTCCCTCTCATCTTGTCCCATTTCCCTTTCCTCTTTTTCACATTCGCCCATTTCTTGCCCATTTTCCCCACTCTATTTTCCCCTCCCCTCTATATCCCCTCTCCAATCAATTTTTCACTCCCCACTCTTTTCCGGTTTTCAATTTCCTACTCTTTCTACTTCCCCTTCTACTTCCCCCTCATCCCGTCACTTCCTATTTTGCCAATCGCCCCTCCCTTGCCCAATTTCCACACTATTCATACCCCTCCCCCTCTTTCCATCCTCACCCCCTCCCACTCTCTCATTCCCCACTAAATTCCTCCTCCAATTTATCCATTTCTTTCTGCTTCCACTTCCTCTTCCATTTCCCCTTAACTGACCCATTTCCACTTCCTCCTTTCCCTTTTTGCTTCCCCTTTCCCATTGGCCCCCTCTCGACCAATTCAAATATTAATAATAATTTATCAGTTTTCTATATTCCCTCTTCTCTTTTCGAAAAAGTCTTTAATTTAAATATTTTTCGTCTGAAATGACAGAAGGATTTTACATTAACCGAGTTTGAAGATAAACCGTAGACCTGGAAGAAAATTCTGCTTTATCATTTAACGAATATGGGAAACACTCTAAGAGAATGTTCATACAGTCCGGTTCATATCTATTCTGTAAACGTGTAAGGGGATCTCATATCCGAGGTTGATCTGATCGAGGGTATTGCGTATCCCGATTCACGTGCCCCTGTGATGTGTATCTGGTTGCAGGAGGGATGTAAGGGGGTGAAAGAGAAGAAAGAAGTTACATCAGAAGTTCACTCGTGTCTAGTTGTATTGGCCCGTTTACACCAAATTGTTATGTCTCCCAACTTTCTAGACTCGAAGGAAACTTTTTCCTAATCGAATTTTCCCAAACGGAGTTTCGCAATCTTTAAAAGATTTTCCAACTAACTTCACGATATACAAAACTTGCTGAACTGATTAATTGAACTTTCCGATGATAAAACAAATGAATTGAAAATTGTTTTACAAATAGAAACACAAACTTTTCCTGACAATAGAATTGGATTTATATATTAATTTTTCGAGATTTATATTGTCGCCGATGAGAAATCACAAATGTCCCGGTGGGTGTCCGAAAAGTCGAAAAAGGGATCAATGAGGTATGTGCAATTCTTTACGGATCTAATTGAGTGCAGAGATAAAGCGCTAGTATCCTGCTGGGTAATAGTCCTTCCACGTCTCGCACTCGCCCTCTTTAATGGCCAAACTAATCGCTGCTGGTACCTTAACATCGATTCAAGATACTGAAAGAATGCCGGTGACGTTTGTCGTGCACTAAACGGCCCAGAATTAAATTCAGTCAATTTTTTAAGGGGTAAATAGAAAGTTCTTTCCTTTTCCTCTGTCCTCTCACCTGTTCCCCTTTCCAAGGCCACCTTTCCCTTCCCCTCTCCTTGTTCTCATTTCCCATTCCCAATTTCCCATTTCCACATTCCTGTTTGGCGTTTCCACTTTCTTCTCCTCCATTTCCCTTTCTTTGTTCCCTTTTCACTTTCCCTTTCTTTACCCCTTCACTCCTTTTCCCATTTCCCATTAACCCTTTTCGCATCCCACCTCTCCCTTTCTCTAGCCATTTCCTTTCCATCCCATTCCTACTCCACCTTTCTATTCCCCCTTCCTATTTCCCTTTTCCCTTTCCACTCTAATCCTTCCACTAAACTTCCCCCCACCCCCGTCGCCCTCAACCCGTCCAATTTTTCCTTCCACCTTTTCCATTTCCCTTCCCCATTTCCTATTTCCGCTTTCATGTTTAACGTTTTTATTTTCCCCTTTTTTATTTCCCTTTATATGTTCCCCTTTCATCTTTACCATTTCCCTTCTCCCCTTCCCGCTTCCCTCTTTCTTTTCCCTTGTCTTATTCTCCTCTCGATGACACTTTTCCCTTCTCCTCTCCTCTTCTTATTTCCCATTTCCGCATTCCTTTTTGCCTTTTCCACTTTCTTCTTCATTTCCCTTTCTTCGTTTCCCTTTCACTTTTCTCCTCTCCACTTTCCCTTTCTTTACCCCTTCCCGTAATCCTTCCCTCCTTTCTCCTTTCCCTATTTTCCATTAACCCTTTTCGCATCTTCCCTCTCCCTGCCCTTACTCATTTCCTTTCCTTCCTATTCCTACTCCCCCTTCCACTAACCTTCCCTCCCACCCCCGTTGCCCTTAGCCCGAACATTTCCCCTTCCACCTTTCCCATTTCCCTTCCCTATTTCCTATTTCCGCTCTCATTTTTGTTGTATTAATTTTCCTCTTTGCCGTTTCCATCCCTTTTTCCATTTCCCTTTACATTTTCTCGTTTCATCTTCCCCTTTCCGTTTTTTCGTTTCCACTTTCCTTTTTTTTCCCTTTCCCGTAACTCTTCCCTCCTTTTCCCTTTCTACTGCTTTCCCTTCCACTACCCTTCCCTCACCCCTTCAGCCTTACTTCGTACCATTTCCCCTTTATCTTTTCCTATTCGCTCCATCTTTGCCCCATTTCTCCACTCCATTCTCTCCTTTCTCATATCCTTTACCCCTTCATCAATTTTAAATTTCCATTTTCCCTTTCCATTGTTCTCTTCTGTCTTTCGCATTTTTCCTCCTCCCTTTCCACTTTTCCCATTTTTTTTTCATTTTTCCTTTACCATTTTTCCTCCTCCCTTTTCTCTCTCCTCCTTCCATTTCTTTGTGTTCCCTTTTCCTCATCCTTCTTACAACCCTCTCTTTCTTCTTAGCACTCGATTACTTTCCTTCAAAATTTGTTTAGAGACAGAATAAATATTCTGAACCTGAAGTTCTTAATAAGTCCTGAAAAATACATAAATTACACATAAATTATTCACACACTAAACAGCCAATCTAAGATCCGAAACAAGAGACTCGTTCGAAACACAAAACTATCAATTAAATCAAGCTGCAGATAAAATAGTCAATGGTCATCAATTTTCGCTCCGACCATTGTTCATCCAGAAAAATATTTCCTTTCGTTCATTCCGCGAGCTCACAAATCATCGTTATCCAATCAATAGGGTTCGGGCAATTAAGTTGCCGTGTACTTTTTCCCCGGAGGGAGGATTTACGGCTGTTTAACCCCCAGAAAGTTCTTCGATAAATAAGCTATACAATCGACGGCATCCGAAGAGCAGGAGGCGGGGAAGTTTGTTGTCCTAACAGAGGCGATCTGATTGCCCGTTAGTGAAGTCAAGTTAGCACTAGTTCGGAGTCTTTGAGAGTACTCACGGGTCTGAGTGAGATGCGAAGTGGGAAAACTAAATTCCGTAAAAGAGAGAGGGGCGAAAAAGGAAGGAATCAGTCTGAAGTGTTGCTCAAAGAATTGCTGCCACTCGACGCGAGGGGTGAGTGCAAACTCTTGATTAGTAACTCGATGGCGGACAATCGGTATCTAATTTTCCACCAGGGGAGATTTTGCTTCTAAATTGTTGAATACTTTCTTCGTTTTCAAATTTGGGGTCTATTAGAGGAATTTTTTATTAACCCTTTTCCAAAGAACTCTTCCTGTCATTTTACAACCTTTTCTTTTTTTTTATTTTCCCTGTTTCCCTTTATCATTTTGATGTTTTCTGAATGGAGAGGGGGAAACAGAAGTGGAAACTGGGAAAGGGAAAGGGAAAGGGAAGAAAAAAGGATAGTCAAAAAATGGAAAATAGAAGAGGGAATAGGAAGAAACGAAACTGGGAAGATACAGAAGGGGATAGGGAAAGGGAAAGAGAAAAAGGAAAGTAAAAAATGGAAAATAGAAGAGGGAATAGGAAAAAACGAAACTGGGAAGATAATGAAGGGGAAAGGGAAAGGGAATAGATAAAAACGAAACTGGGAAGATAAAGAAGGGGAAAGGGAAAGAGAAAAGGAAAAAGGAAAATAAAAAATGGAAAATAGAAGAGGGAATGGGAAAAAAAGAAACTGGGAAGATAATGAAGGAGAAAAAGAAAGGGAAAGGGAAAAAGGAACAAAGTAAAAGAAAAGTAAAAAATGGAAAATAGAAGAGGGAATAGGAAAAAACGAAACTGGGAAGATAAAGAAGGGAAAAGGGAAAAAGGAAAGTAAAAAGTGGAAAATAGAAGAGGGAATAGGAAAAAACGAAACTGGGAAGATAAAGAAGGGGAAAGGGAAAGGGAAAAAGGAACAAATTAAAAGAAAAGTAAAAAATGGAAAATAGAAGAGGGAATAGGAAAAAACGAAACTGGGAAGATAAAGAAGGGAAAAGGGAAAAAGGAAAGTAAAAAGTGGAAAATAGAAGAGGGAATAGGAAAAAACGAAATTGGGAAGATAAAGAAGGGGAAAGGGAAAGGGAAAAAGGAAAGTAAAAAGTGGAAAATAGAAGAGGGAATAGGAAAAAACGAAACTGGGAAGATAATGAAGGGGAAAGGGAAAACAGAATAGTTGTAAAAGGGAGGGAAATATTAAGCTAAAGTATTAAAAGTGAATGGAGAGGGGGAAACAGAAGTGGAAACTGGGAAAGGGAAAAGGAAAGGGAGAAGGAAAAAGGAAAGTAAAAAATGGAAAATAGAAGAGGGAATAGGAAAAAACGAAACTGGGAAGACAAAGAAAGGAATAGGGAAAGGGAAAAAGGAAAGTAAAAAATGGAAAATAGAAGAGGGAATAGGAAAACACGAAACTGGGAAGATAAAGAAGGGAAAAGGGAAGATTTAAGGGAAGAAGTGAAGAAAAGGAAAAAGGAAAGTAAAAAATGGAAAATAGAAAAGGGAATGGGAAAAAACGAAACTGGGAAGATAAAGAAGGAGAAAGGGAAAGGGAAAAAGGAAAATAAAAAATGATAAATAGAAGAGGGAATGGGAAAAAACGAAACTGGGAAGATAAAGAAGGGGAAAGGGAAAGGGAAAAGGGAAGAAGTGAAGAAAAGGAAAAAGGAATGTAAAAAATGGAAAATAGAAAAGGGAATGGGAAAAAACGAAACTGGGAAGATAAAGAAGGAGAAAGGGAAAGAGAAAAGGAAAATAAAAAATGGAAAATAGAAAAGGGAATGGGAAAAAACGAAACTGGGAAGATAAAGAAGGAGAAAGGGAAAGAGAAAAGGAAAATAAAAAATGGAAAATAGAAGAGGGAATGGGAAAAAACGAAACTGGGAAGATAAAGAAGGGGAAAGGGAAAGGGAAAAAGGAAAGTAAAAAATGGAAAATAGAAGAGGGAATGGGAAAAAACGAAACTGGGAAGATAAAGAAGGGGAAAGGGAAGATTTAAGGGAAGAAGTGAAGAAAAGGAAAAAGGAAAGTAAAAAATGGAAAATAGAAAAGGGAATGGGAAAAAACGATACTGGGAAGATAAAGAAGGAGAAAGGGAAAGGGAAAAAGGAAAATAAAAAATGGAAAATAGAAGAGGGAATGGGAGAAAACGAAACTGGGAAGATAAAGAAGGAGAAAGAGAAAGGGAAAGGGAAGAAGTGAAAAAAAGGATAAAGGAAAGTCAAAAAATGGAAAATAGAAGAGGGAATAGGAAAAAACGAAACTGGGAAGATAAAGAAGAGGAAAGGGAAATCAGAATAGTTGTAAAAGAGAAGGAAATATTAAGCTTAAGTATTAAAATTTATTCTTCGCTAGATCAAGCGTGAAAGCAATATTTCCTCTTCGCAGACATCGTCACGTGACTGGGGTTACTTATGATGACAGTCCAATCAGTAAAGGCAATCAGAAGTGTTTTTTCATGCAATACGAGAGGTATATAAAAGCAAGCGACAATCGGTTGCGAAAGCGTCGATGGTCAAGCGACCCGAGTTCCTAAGAGACTCATTTTCTATACAGTGGGACGTCCCCTTTTTTCTAAATGCAAGGGGTGAGTTCGATCCCTTCTTTAACTGCGGTCAATCTCCACTGCGACTCGACCAAAAAGTGTCAGTCGCACATCATCAGCTTATCTAATAGATAGGCCAGGCAAGAAATAAAATTACTGCTAAAATTCACAATTTACGAATATTATTTACCCAATCAACTACTTTGATGATCTAAACAGATCTCAACCTGTCCGAAGATGTCCGAAAGAAATTCAACCTGTTTAAACATGTCAGAAGCAGTTCGGATTTGACTTCACTTACTGATAAGGTTTATATCAACCCAAGATTCGTTTCATCTTCGCTCTTCAAGTATCGGAAGTAACGAGTCCAGAACGATCAGGACAGCCATATCCTGGCAATTTACGACCTTGTGGAGGAGACATAAACAATGAGTAAACCCTCGGTTATTACCTCTCGTAGCGAGAATGACTTCAAGACTCTTCACCCCACCATTTTCAGTCAGGAACGTCACATGAACCCGATGATGGAAGGCGAAACTGGTCCTGAGATAATTCCAATCCAAATCAGTCCATAAAGAACAGCTAAGACTTTTGGATTCAAATTCTCACTCCAGAGCAAGGAATAATTGAATTATGTCTGTTAGTGATTGGAGAATGCGAATTTTTAAGTTAGACTTGGGATAATGGATTGGAGGTACTCTTTTTCTGATGTGAACTACGCCCCTGGATGGAGCCTGTACATACTGGACAAATTCACGTGTACGTGTTAGTACCTGCAGGAGGTGACCCCCGATGGCCTCTGGATATATATAAGTATTCCCGAAGGCGAGGGGCAATTTGTCCCGGTCATTTGGCGAGTCCACGGGGACTCCCTGACTGTAATCCAATCACTAGCCACACTCTGTTTCCCTCCTTTTTCTCTCCCAGTCTTGCTCCTCTTTCTTTTTCCTTTTCCCAACCCTCACCAGGTCCTTTATCTCGGTGTCCTTTTCTCTGTGGAGAACCTTCCCTTAGTCACCTTATACCCTAGTTAGTCAATGAATCTCTAGCACAGATTTCGAAATATTGTACTGCCCCATAAAGAATATCTTAAATGCTTTCTGCCAATTGATTTTGTATCTGAGTTGTATCCGAATAAATTCTCTTTATTGCAACATTTCGAAGTTCATCTTTTATCTCCTTTTGCAAACCTTGTTTCCAACGCTAACTGGACAAAGTCTCCAAGGACAACAGAATAGAAATTAATTAATATACATTTACATTTATTTCTTGGATCAAGGATTAGAAGAAGTAAGATTGACCTAAGGGACTCTCCAGAGACAAAAGTACGATGCCAATAGCAGGAGGGGATTTTAACGTCAATGGAAGAGAACATAATGGGGTAATTATTATTTTAATTGCTTGTCCAACGTGCTGTATCTGGTCAAGAGGCGTAGCTCGTACAGAGAAGATTAGAGGAGGGTGGACGTTGGTCATTTGACTGGTATCGTCGACGTAATATCGTAAACAAGTTCCCACTCAAGCCTGAGCAAGGTGATATCTGCACAAGTCACGAGCTCTTCCTCGTTCAAACGCCTATCATTCTCTCCCTCTCCCCCGCCCTCTTTCCTTCCTCTTCTCTTCCCAACATCAGCTTTACAAGCGTTAACAGTGTTTACTGTTGAATATTCATTCTTCGCCCTGGCCATCGTCTGCTATCGGAGGCTGAACAGAAGTCCGAGGTTTACAACCAGACTCGGCTGACCACTCGCTGACCCTTAATCCTTAAATTCTCTCTTTTTTTTATAAAATTCTTCATAACAGTTTTTATTAAACGTTTTACTTAATGTTTCAGGACCAAAAATCAATCCTGCATAAATTGAGGACCAGAAACATTAAGGCTGATCTTTCCTGATAAAATTGATACTTAAGACATTCCTACCGGAAGTGGAGGGATAGAGATCTAATCCATTTCTATCTTTTTCTATTTCTGGGATAAAGAGGGATAGGGAATATTTATTTAATTCTATCTCTCGTCTATTTAAGTCTGCCTCTTTCTATATTCATATTAATTTATATTTACGCCTATTTTTTTAATCTCCTCTTTTCTATCCCTTTCTATCCCTTGCCTATCTCTGCCTATCTCTTTCGATCTCTATCTCAATCTCCACTTATTTATTCCTTCCGATCTCTTGCCTATTATTGACTATTTCGTTCCATTTACTTGTCAATCTCAATTCATTTCTATCTCTTTTAATTCCCACTTTTCTATTATTTTCTATCAATCGCTTATTATTTTTTATCCCTTTATATCTCATTGTCAAATCTCAACTCTGGCTTAGATCTTTCAATCTTCACTTTTATGTTCCTTTGTATCTCTCGTCTATTCCTGCCTATTGCTTTATTTTTACCTTTTAATCTTCTTCAATATCATTCTATTTTCTTATCAGTCATCGTTCGGTTTGTTTTTTTCAATCCCTGCTTCTGTATTCCTTCCTATCTCTCGACTATTCTTTTCTATCCCTCTCTATCTCCTTATTAATCTCAATTTGCTTCTATCTCTTTCAATATCCTCCTTTCTATTAATTTCTATCCCTTTCTATCCCTTGCCTATATCCGCTTATCTCATTAGATCTCTATCTCAATCCCCGTCTGCCTCTTTCTATCTCTATATTAATCTACATCTACACCTATCTATTTTAATCTTATCTTTTCTATCCCTTTCTATTCCTTGCCTATCTCCGTCTATCTCTTTGGATCTCGATCTCAATCCCCACTTATTTACTCATTCCGATCTCTTGCCTATTCTTGCCTATTGCATTCTATTTCATGGACAATTTCAATTCGTTTCTATCTCTTTTAATCCTCACTTCTGTATTCTTTTACATCACTCGTCTATTCTTGTCTATCCCTTTATATCTCAATGTCAATTCTCAACTCCCACTTATATCTTTTAAATTCCAGTTTTATATCCCTTTCTATCTCCCGTCTATTCCTGCCTATCTTTTATTTGTAGTTTTTAATCTTCTTTAATATCTTTCTATTTTCTTATCAGTCATCGTTCGCTTTTATTTCTTGCAATCCTTGCTTCTGTATTCCTTCCTATCTCTCCACTATTCTTGTCTATCCCTCTTTATCTCCTTATTAATCTCAATTTGCTTCTATCTCTTTCGATCTCTATCTCAATCTCCATTTCTTTATTCCTTTTTATCTCTCGATTATTCTTGCCTATACCTATCCATCTCCTTATCAATTTCAATTCCCTTCTATTTCTTTCAATTTCCACTTCTCTATTCTTTCCTATCTCTAGTTTATCTTTGTTAATGCCTTTCTAGCTTTTATTCTCTCCTATCTATTTTAATCCCCACTTCTTTATCCCTTTCTATCTCTCAATTAT
>UCOH01012086.1:0-33915 GCA_900474275.1 Synergus japonicus
TATATATACATATTAAGCTGAAACAGAAAAATCGAGTTAGAAGAAATAGAAGCTGATGGGAATCGAACACGGGTCTCCGGATTAGCAGTCGGACGATGTTCAATTTACCTATAATTTTTTTTTTTTTAGAACAAAGTTTACTTTATATTTACATATATTTACATTATTGTAGGATATAATAACTTATCTTAAAAACCTATAACCTTTTTGTACTTTTTGTACTTTTATTCTGTGTGATTGAGTTTCAATATCTTACAGATTTGTCTAATATACTTTTTTGATTTTTGGTACTTTTCTTAACATTATAAGCTTAATTTAGGTACGTATCAGCGTCAATTTTATTTTCCTTCTTAAAAAATAGAAAAAAGAAACATTTAGCATGTATTACTTATCCGATCCCTACCTTACCGACATTTTTTTCTCTGTAACGCTACGTCGACATTTATTGAGATACCATATTGAAAATTTCTATATTTGAAGCTAAAGCCTTAAAGTACGGTTGTCTGGTCCTAAATATTGACATTTAAAAAAAAAATTGTTTCAAAAAAGTTTTTTTTATTTTTACAAAAATTTAAGCCCAGACAAACATACATTAGCATATTTTCTTCAATTTTTTAAATTTGCAATTTGATATCTTTATAAATGTAGACGTAGCGTTACAGAGAAAAAAATGTCGGTAAGGTAGGGATCGGGTAAGTAATACATGCCCTTAAATCAGTTAGTAATTTCTCCTTCATATTTAATATATTATATTACCTAAAATACTTATTACTTCTATTCTTTTTGTAGAATGTATTAATTTCTCTAATAATTTTTCCTAAATCGGATTTTACTATAGAAAATAGTAAACTTTGGTATTACTAAATAGGAAATCTTCTTATAAAAATAGTATAACTTATTATTTTTGTATTAAAATGTCGAAATGTAAGGTTTTTGCCCCGACTTGCTATCCATATTAGTAATTTTTCTAACATAGCGTTTCTCAGTGTATTTACATTATTATTCATTATTTAATATATAAAATAATAATAAATAAATACTAGTAACTATGATCCTAACTTATAACAGTAGTATTCTAGATATATAATTTTAATATCTTAGATATTTAAATTTAATATCTCGGATATTAAAAAGTTAAATATCTGAGGATATTAAATCTAAATATCTAGATAGGCGGCCCATAGTTAAAAAGCAGATATATTACGATTTAATATCTAGATATTAACAGTTAATATCTATTTCTCTCCGTGTGTCTTTAACTTTTGGAAATCAGCAAATTTATAGAGAAATTGATCGTTGAAAACAATGCGACATAAATTTTTCTCCTTGATGACATACAGAGTATGAAAATTGGTTTTTTACTTTCTTTTGAATCGAAATCACAAGAAATATATTTAGATTTTAACAATGCTGTAGCGATTTAAATTTACTATAAAGAGATGAAAAAAAGTTCCAGACGATGGAGTGAATCGATTAAAGATATAAATTAGCACTGAAAAATGTACGTGCTTTGTACTAGAGAATATTGAGAAATTCTTGAATTTCATATTCAAACTTTATTGAACACTCTATTGCACTTTACTTTCAATTCCAACGCCGTAAATCAATATTTTGCGTTTATTTACGTTACGTGAATATCAATAACTGATTTTAAATACAAAATATAACATCGCGCTGTAAATGCAATCTTTCACACGTATACAAATTGAAATTTATTCGTTGTGATGATAATAGGACACTAAAGGTTTTTTCGTCCGATTGAAACTATTTTTTCCTTTTAAAAAACATTTCCAAAGAAATTCTTCAAATAACTTTTTTTGATTCATTTTTTAATATGTATAATATACCATATTTTTTATAAATTTTTTATATATTATATTTTGGTAATATATATCAATTTCGAAATATCAAATTTTGAATTGAATATATCATATATGTTTATTGGGTTTGCGTGTAGCAGAGGGCAGCTTCAAAACGGACATCAGGGTCCCTTGGGGAGCATTTTGTCAGCTTCGTTACTTCTATTTATACGGTAAATGCTTTTTTCTGAAATTTTCACCCTTATTTATCTCTAAATATATCGAATCTTCTCTCAAGTGAGAAATGGTCGCTGACACCATTCGCCACAGGCAATCGACCTTATGTTGACTATAATAATATTTAGGAAATATTCGCGGAGAGAAATAGATATTAACTATTAATATCTAGATATTAAATCGTAATATATCTGCTTTTTAACTATGGGACGACTATCTAGATATTTAGATTTAATATCCTCAGATATTTAACTTTTTAATATCCGAGATATTAAGTTTAAATATCTAAGATATTAAAATTAGGAGGAGAAATTTAAAAACCTGTAATATCTTGGATATTAAGGTTTAATATCTTTAATGATACATTCAAAAATCTCAGATATTATAAAATTATATATCTAGAATACTACTGCTATAGGTTACGATCATAGTTACTAGGATTTATTTATTATTATTTTATATATTAAATAATTAATAATAATGTAAATAATAATATTATATATTAAATATATATTTTGGTCAACATTACATCGATAGATTATTTAAAATTACTAATTCAGATTAAGAGCAAATCTATTTGCTTAAAAAACTGATTTCTTTTAGTTTGAACTACTTCGTAAGCGAAAAAATGTTCACAGAATGATGAGAAGATCGGGATATATATGTTAAATAAAAATTCACAGTTAAAAACACACTAAATGCGATCAATGATCGAGTCCGTCGAAACTCGAAGCTTCAATCAATAGTTTTCATCCAAATTGATCGAAAGTATAAAACAAAAAGTGCAAGTGTTTAATATCTGTGATATTAAACTTTAATATCTCAGATTTTAAATTTTAATATCTTAATTTATTAGAGCATTAATATCTTCTGTTTTTAAAACGTAATATCTCTAAAAAGTCGATGTATTACTCTATAATATCTAGATATTATGTGATAATATTCAGATTTTTAATATTCAGTTCTTAATATCCAGTTTTCTCCGTGATTGTTTTAAGGTTCATTTTTCGATAAAGTTTACTTTTATTTTTATCCTAAATGACTGTAAGTTTTTTTTTCTGAAATTTTAATACCTTTTATAAAACCCTTTAACCCTTCATATATATAGAAGAAAAATTACTGCGACTAAAGCAAGAAATCTGAGAAAAAAAACCTCATTTTGTAAGACATGTAATTAGAATTTTCTTATTGCGCACTATAATTAAAAATTTTCGATTGAAGTATCCAAGCAAAAATCTCCAGTCACATTTTAAATTGAAATGAATGAATTGGAATTGGATATTTCACAAATCATTTTAGAATGAAATTAATTGGGCTTGATATATATTTTTTTTTAAGAAAGATGAAATCGATCTCTTAAGTTTTTGGCGATCCATTCCTCAGCTTCTTTCTGTAAATCTTCTGTGAAAAGTACCTCCCAATCCCTAGTTTTTTTCCTTTCTTTCAAAAACAATTTGGATATAGTTCCGAATAGTGGCTATGGTTGATTTCCTTAAATCTTTGTATACTTATGTATTTTGATGCGCTGATCACGAAAATGATAGTGAAAGTTGGCGCAAATTTGAATCTAATGAGAAAAACCATAAAAACCCCATAGAATCATGGTTTTTGGCGATTATCTCAGCTAATATACAAAATTTTAAAAAAATGTTTGAAACAAAAAATGTCTATTTCAAAGAGATCTACTACTTTTGTTGCAAACATTTTTTTTAATTTTGCATATTAGCTGAGATAATCGCCAAAAACCATGATTCTATGGGGTTTTTATGGTTTTTCTCATTAGATTCAAATTTGCACCAACTTTCACTATCATTTTCGTGATTAGCGCATCAAAATATATGAGTATACGAAGTTTCAAGAAAATCAAGCATAACCACTATTCGGAACTTCATCCCATAATTTCTCAAAAGAGGATGAAATTCTAGTATACATACATATTTTTAAAAATTCTATATATATGATTAAACATCTTAAACTGCTAAAGGTTGAAAAGTCGATGTAGATTTAGTGGTAGGTAAAGGTAGAGGATAGATAAAAAATGAGCATGCACGTTCGATATGCGGAACGATAGAAGGTTGTATAGTGTAGAGGCAAAAGATAGAATATTCTTGGAAGCAGTAGTAGGCTCTCTTCGTCTCTCTTTCGAGTTTTAACCCCTGGACCCTTCGCAAGAGTTGGAGGCTGACACTTAACATCCGCAAACTACTTTGCTGCGGTCTGAAGGTCTATACGAGAGATCAGCAACAAGCTTATCGACTATATATAGTATAAACACTCCAAGTAGCGGTAATTATGCGTGCTTCTTTTTTTTTATTGCACACCTCGACTGTTGTCGAGTGTGTCATTCTTAGAACTCCTAGATCATTGACATTTCCATTTTCATCAACGAAATATGCTAATTGCATGCATGCATGCACGTCTCATTGATACTCTCACTAAAAAATGTGTAAAGCAGAGCATAGACGCTTAATTGAGTATAACCCTGTCGGAAGGTTCGGATAGAAAAAAATTTATCCTTTTGAATCATTTTCATTCCGGAATTTGTATCCGAAGCAAGCAGTTTCATTCCGATTTTATCCGAAATGAAAAAGAGGATTCTAATCCGACCTAATCCAGGTCTATCCTCGATTTCTATCCGACTGAATCCGAAGTCATCCAAAATTTCTATCCGACTGAATCCGAGGTTAAAAGTAGAATTTTAATCCGAATGAAACCGATCAAATCCGAAGTCAAAGGAAAGATTTCAATCCGAATGAATCAGATCTAATCCGAGATTGAAGCAAGGATTCCAATCGAAAGTGAAGAATGCTGTTCAGTGACATATTTGTACTTACATGTTTTTAAATATAAATTTTATTTTTAAGTGATTAGTCACAACTTTTTCAGATTCATTCGGATTGGAAAGGATAGAAAATAAGTTCGGATTCATTCGCATTAAAGCTACGGATTAGAAAGGATTGAAAGTAGTTCGGATTGATTTCGGATTAATTAGAATTGAGGGCACGGACTGAAAAGGATTGAACAGTAACTTCTGTTTAGAACTACGGATAGAAAAGGATTAAAATTCGTTCGAATTGGGATAACGGATTGAAAAGTGAGTACGGATTGAATGTCGGATTAATTCGGACTGAAATTTTTGTTGGTAACGGAATGAAAGGGATTGAAAGTATTTCGGAATTTTCTCGGATTCAATCGGATTCATTCGGTTTAAAGTCGGATTCATTCGAATTAGGGGCCACGGATTAAAAATGATTAAAAGGTAAGCTTCGGATTCATTCGGATTGAATTTGGGGCTGAGACACAGATTAAAAAGGATTAAAAAGGATTGAAAACATCCTTCGGTTTAGATCGGAATGAAACTGTTTGGTTCGGACACAAATTCCGGAATGATTCGGAAATTTCCGCCAGGGAAGCAGAAAAGCAAATACAATTTTTTTTGTTAAGATCCTCGGCAGCTATATGAGAGAAATATATAGTTATGAATTTAACTTACTAGTTGAAAATGGTACCTACTTATTTCGTCACTCAATTGTGTCAGTACAAGTTTAACCAACGATCTCAAACAGATCACGGTGAAGTGACTATAGCTGTTACTCGAACCTTGTCTCGTGGGAATAAACTTTGACCGTTTCCGGAAGTGGATACTGCAGTAGAGTACCGTTCCGACGACCGGAAGTTGTCCGTTCTTTCGGTGATGAAACTAACTACAAGGCAAGGCAGACTTCCAGGAATTAGAACGTCACAAACGGACATTCCCCGAAGGTAATATTCGCTCGTTACCTTTTCTCGTTTGTCCTTACATCCTGCTGGATGACACCTATCCTGTGGGACCTAAGCTCTTCTAACGTGCAAACTTTACCTTAGTTGAGTTTAAGATTGTCCAGCAAACACTTTGTAATTACTAGTAATTGAAAACTGACGGTTTTAATGCATATATTCTTTCGTCTCTTACATATTTCCTTATCGCGTTTGTATTTATATTTATTTGTCCGGCTTTCTCCTTTCGTCTCAAATAAAGCGTTCATTCATATCCGCCAAGGAAATTTGTACACACTATAATATATTTGCTCCGAAACTCGTGCACGTCTCTAAGCATCACATCATATTTACTCGGCGTTGCCGAGGTTTCCAAGTATTTCAAGGTATTTTAAGGGGCTTGACATATTTTAAAATATTTCAAGACAATTTGAAAATATTTTAAGATATTTTAAGTGGTTTTAAAGAATTTCAAGGGATTTTAAAAGATTAAAATATTTAAAACGATTTAGGTTTATATATACATAATTCTGAAATACCAACTATGGTTTTCGCTGGTTCAGATTTAGAGAGCGGAGAAAAATGGAAGTCAGCGGTTTAGTAACATTTACACAAATTCTGTAAAGATAACTTTCATTATAAGACAGAGTCCAAAAATATGGTAATCTTTCCTAAACAGATTAGTAATGATTACCGTATTTTTGGACTCTCTCTTATAATAAAAGTTTTTTTTACTCTCTTAATCTGAATCAGCGAATTGGAATATTCGCTGATTGGAATTAGTAGTATACTTATCGCTGATTCAGATTAAGAGAGTACAAAATTTGTGTTATCGATACTTGCCGAATCGTAAATTATACACGTGAATTTAATTTGAAATTTTGAATTTGCTTTCGTTAATAATCATTTTGTCACGAGTCTAAACTTGAAATACATTGAAAATCTAGGAATTTTAAGGAAATTTTATGGAATTTTTAAAGATTTCATGGGAGATAATGAAATTTTAAATCTTATGATACAATTTTAAAGAATTTCAAGAAGTTCTTGGGAATTGTTAGAATTTTTGACGACTTTGATTAGATTTTAATCGGACTTCAAGGTAAATATTTTAAAAATCATAAAAAGCTTTTAAAATTTCACAATAAAATTCTACGATAACATTTAAAATCCCATTATCTCCCATGAAATCTTACAAAAATTCCTAGAAACCTTCTGAAATTCCATGACAAACTTTAAAATCTCTTTATATATTTTATATCCCTTAAAATATTACATATAAATCTTATCAAATTCCATGAAATCCTTTAAAATTCTCACAAAATCATTAAAATATCAGAAAAATCTCTCGAAATCACTTCAAATTATTATAAATCTGATAAAATTCCTTAAAACCTCATAAAACTCTTACAAAGTTTTTAAAATCTCTTAAAATTGCACGAAATATTCTAAAATCCCATATAATTCTACAAAATCGTTTTAATATCCTCAAAATCTCTTGAATTTCATAGAAATCATTTAAAAATCATGAAAAATGCACACAAAAACCTACAAAATCATTTATCTCTTGAAATCCATGTTAAAAAAAGCTTTTTATGATTTTTAAAAGATTTCGAAGGTTTTCGTCAAATTTTAAGGGTTTTCAAGAAATTTTTTGATTTCTAAAAGATGTTGTGGAATTTTTATTGGTTTGATGGAGTTTTATGAGATTTCTAATAATTTACATAAAACTATTTCGAGAGATTTTTCTGATTTTTAAAACATTTTGTGAAATTTTAAATGCTTTCATGGAATTTGATAAAATTTCTAATAATTTTAAGGGATTCTAAACGTGAAGGAATTTCAAGAGGTTGTTAGGCATTTTCAGAGATTTTCACTAATTTTAACATGAGTTTCAAGAGATTAATGATATTGAAGGTTTTTATGAGCATTTTTAACAATTTTTAAGTAATTTGTACGAAATTCAAGAGATTTTTAGGATAATAAAAAAGATTTTGTACAATTTTATGGGATTTTAAGATTTTTCGTGAAATTTTATGGAATTTTAAAAGCTTTGTAAGAGTTTTATGATGTTTTAATGAATTTGAAACATTATCCTGAAATTTTAAGGAATTTTATGAGATTTCTAATATGGAATTTGATAAGATTTCTATGTACTATTTTTAAGGGATATAAAATTGTCATGGAATTTCAAAAGGTTTCTAGGAATTTTTAGACATTTTCATGAATTTTAAGCGATTTCGCAGGTTTTCAAATGTTTCTTGCAATTTTTAGAGATTTTTACGAAGTTTATCATAGATATTAAGAGATTAGAGAAATATAATATAATAAATTATAGAATATTGAAAGAGAATGTAAATGCACGCGCGAAGCGCGCGTTCGTTCTTGTGTTACTAAACCGCTGACTTCCATTTTTTTTCCGCGTATATAGGAGACAAACGTTGTCTTTATCTTTGCAACTGACGTCCTGTGTCCGATTTGATAGTACATATGACATAAAATTTTACGATTTTGATCCTCTATGCCTTTTTGGTGAATAAAGAGAGTCATATACTGCATGCAGCAGCTGGGCCTTTCGCGAGGCCTAAGCCTAATGGATGTTCCCTTCAGCCTTGACTATTGATGTATACCAGGGCATATATATATATGTATATATACGTAGGGTTGAATTGACATAAAGGTCATAAAGCATAAACGTACCTCGTGCCATTCGCACGTAGGGGGTTAATGCTTTTGGTACACAATAATAGGCTGGGCACGTGTGAAACTGCCTCCATAATCATTCTATTTAACATACTGTTTTCCAATGGTGAACAAATATACAATGCCACATACCTACACAAAACAGTTTTGTTTTGTATTTGTTGTTCTATTAACTGCAAAAATAAAAAGTCAATTATTTCGAAATGAATTCACCTTAAGTCAGAAGGGGACTTTCTTAATTTATTTAGTTTGAAGTTAGGAAAATAAATACGAATTAAAATAGGAAATTAAAACCTTGAAGATGCATTTAGAATAAATTTCAGATAAAGTATGCTTTAAAATACCTGGCTCGTATTTAACTCTGGTTAGAACTCATCACCATGTCTATTCATATCTTTATGAGTTTCATCGCCGAGTCAAGTGTAAAGATGTGATAGGTGAAAAAGCTAAGCGAAGCAAAAAAATTCAGACGAAACCTGCACGTGAGCTAAATGCCAGTTTCATTTTCTTCCATTTTTTTATCAGTTAAGAGTATTCATTAGTAGTTTGTACTTTTTAAATTATCTAATATATGTATATCTTTTAAATATAGAGAATAGAAATTTTAGGAAATTTTTTATAATTTTTATAGAAAAATGAAAGGATTTCATGGTATTTCAAGGAATTTTATGAAATTTATTGGGAATTTCTAATATTTTAAAGGATTTTGCCTGTTATTGCGATTTTATAGAATCTATAAAGAAATTTAAAGGGATTTTCAGGTATTTCTGGAATTTTAAATAATTTTAGGAATTCTTGCCAAAAGTTGAGTATCTACTCTCTAAATCTGAACCAGCCAAAAACCATACCAAATCAGTGAAATTCGCTGATGAATCAGCGGAATTATTCCCATTTCGCTGATTCAGATTTAGAGAGTAGTAATCTCGATGATTTCCCAGATTGAAATTTTATTTGAATCTGAAATTTTATTTAAATCTGGTTATTGAAAGTTTTAAAAATACCAGAGTTTTCTTATACTTTCAGTATAATAGGGTCAACGAGAAATTACTTGGTATAAGCCAGTGCAGACATAATTTAATATACCAACACCGGTATTAAGCACAGTGTTCTAGTTTTCTCCCTTTTTGTCTTTGTTCTTGTCAAAAGTCAACGTAATTGGTGCTCGACATGTCAGCCTCGTCGGATTCGTCGAGTAGACAAGGAAAATGAATGTTAAGCTCGCGATCGATGAAAAAGCCGTTGTTACAAATTGGCTGTGCGCATTGCCGAGCGTTTGATTGATACTAGAAGGACATTTTCGGCTTGTTAAAGTGAAATCAATCCTTTTTATCCTTAAGAGTAAAATCCTTTTTTAAGCCAATATTGGATAGTCTTTATTTGTTTTAAATTGCAGAAAGATTGTTTTTCACCTCACAAATTTCATTTTTCAATCGAACAAACAATAATACTATCACATCTAGAATTATTGAGAATATCGTCGATTTGAGCTTTTGAATATTGTACTTCGTGAGCACTTTTGTACGATATCGGATTCGTCATTTGCCACAGCTGGTGGCGCATTCAGAAACTCACACCCCTTTACTTACACGTGCCCTTGTTTTAATGCTGATAAATTACACGGAGAAAAATGGATATTCAAACTTAATATCTAGATATTCATCCTAAATATTTAGATATTCATCCTCAATATCCAGATATTCATCCTGTTGAGTATCTAGATATTGAAGCTGAATATCCATTTTTCTCCGTGTAATCTATTCTAAAAAGATGATTGAGTCGAAGTCGAAATATCGTAACGCCTATTCCGCAATCCTGATTCGTCGTGTAAGAATCGATAGTGATTTTCGACAATCGAATTTAGTTTCTTTAATAATCATTTTTTCACGAGTCTAAACTCGAAATACATTGAAAATCTAGGAGTTTTAAGGGAATTTTTTAAGATTTCATGAGAGATAATGGGATTTTAAATGTTATCGTAGAATTTTAAAGACTTTCAAGAAGTTTCTGGGAATTTTTCACGATTTTGATCAGATTTCAATCAGATTTCAAGGTACTTTTATGACTTTTAAAATATGTATTTTGTGGGAGTTAAATAAGGAATTTAAAATTTTATTGAGGAATTTCAAAAGCCTTTCATTATTCTTAAAAGATTTGGTAGTATTTAAAAAGATTTCGAAGGTTTTCGTCAAATTTTAAGGGTTTTCAAGAAATTTTTCGATTTTTAAAAGATATTGGGGAATTTTTATGGATCTGAGGGAGTTTTATGAGATTTCTAATAATTTAAATAAAAGTATTTAAAGAGATTTTTCTATTTTTTAAAAGATTTTGTGAAATTTTAAAGGATTTCATGGAATTTGATAAAATTTCTAATAATTTTAAGGGATTTTCAATGTGAAGGAATTTTAAGAGGTTTCTAGGAATTTCTAGAGATTTTCATGAATTTTAACGTGGATTGAAAAGATTTATGATTTTGAAAATTTTCGTAGAATTTAGGAGATTTCAAGATATTTCGTGAAATTTTAAAGGAATTCATGCAATTTTAAGAAATTTTAAAGATTATTAAAGGATTCTAAATATTTTTAAATTATGAGGATTTGAAAAAGTTGTTAAAGAATTTTAAAAGATTTTGACGAATTCTATGTAATATTTTTAAGGGTATAAAGATATTTTAAATGTTACTGCAAAATTTCAAGAATTTTTCTAGGAATTTTAAGAGATTTTAAAGTTTGTCATGCAATTTCAAAAGGTTTCTAGGAATTTTTAGAGATTTTCATGAATCTTAAACTAGATTTCAGGAAAATTTATGAGTTTGAAAATATTTCTGGAATTTTTAAGGATTTCATGGAATTTGAAGATATTTCTAATACTTTTAATGGATTTTAAACAATATAAAAGGGATTTGAATTATTATAATTGAATTTAAAAGAATCTCAAAAAGTTTCTGAAAATTTTAAGAGATTTTCACGAATTTTAAGCGATTTCACAGGTTTTCCAAGGTTTTTTGGAATTTTTAGAAATTTTCACGAAGTTGAACATAGATTTTAAGAGAGTAGAGAAATAAAATATAATAAATTATATAATATTAACAAAGAACGTAAAAGCGCTCGTGTTCGTTGTTGTAACGATAAATTTAAGGAGTTTCAAGATATTTCACAAGATTTCTAAGATATCAAGATAAACTTTCATGATTTTCAAATAATTTGAGAACATAAAAAAATGCTTTTGTATTTTTTATAATCGGTTACATCTCTTGAAATCTTTTGTTTTCAGCTTTGCGCACTCGCTACTTATTCATAGATATATTTAGAACCGCCATAAACCGAGTGACGAATCTGTCGGTTCGTTACTATTGATTCTCTTTCCCAGAATTCTCACAGTTCAGGTCACAGTGTTGGGATAAATACAGGGTTACTGTACGAAAAGTGGAACATTAAATGCAATGGTGTGTAAGAAAATTACACCCATAGTATCTGACGTACTATCTGTGATCACCAGATCGGTGTCGCATGATCATGAAGTGCATGGCAGGAAACCATATGTACAACCATTAATTACCAAGTCTCGTTCTATCTAGCAGACCAGGAACGCGAAAAGTTTATCGTGCAAAAAAAATTTCCTCTATCTCAACATAATAATAATAATTATTATTATTATAGTAATAGTAATGCCGGTTCTGCGACTAAAAAAAAAGTTTACCGCTTTAATCTTCACTTTGTTAATTTCCATCCACAAATGGGAGTTTTGAGTACATTTCTGTAATCGAATTTGAAAATTAATCCTCAAGAATTGTTCTCAATTCTAATTTGGAAAGCAAATTGAGTTTTGAAATTAAACTTCTATCATCTGGAAATTATTTGGATAAAGAATGTTAAATTAGTTCTTCAGTTGATGGTCCAGACGAAATTTTCATCTATCCCCTGGATGTTCTAATAGTAAAGTGGATCATCTTCGGCTCGAGGCTAAATGGAAATCGAGAGATGGTAAAATTTATTTTATATACGATTTCTCATGAAAAGCATAACTTATAGTTTTCTTTACAATTCAAAATTAAACATTTTGAATAATTAACTTTATTAAAGGAAAAGTTTATATTTGAAACAAGAATTTGCACATAAAATGTGAATTTACATTTTAAATAAGACTATACACATAATGAAAATTAGAGAATTACGTTTGCATTTTATAAACACGGAAAGTAGAATTTAGGGCAAAGTTGCAAAAGCTAAATTGCTGGTTTTTGCACTGCAAAAGTGTAAATATCAATAATGAAACAGAGAACCAAAATTTTTCGATATTACACCAATTTGAAATTCTACAAAATTTTTTTCGTATATTTTCAAACTTCTTTCGTTCAAGAAATTGTCGAGGATGTCAAGAAAATAAAAAGATAAAAGTAAAAATATTTTCCGAACTTACGGGGGATGAAAAATGCATAGAAAATTGTAGGTCACCTTCCTAAAAGGTCGTATAGTTTCCATTTTGACGGGTGTCGATATCACCTGAATAATTTTACACCTAACTTCGAGCTCAGTCTTCTATAATTTATTACAATTCTTTTAAAACGAAAATACTTGTCATCTTATTATTCATTCATTTTTCTCCTGACCTGAAAAGTGAATAATTGCATCAATAAATAATATACATCTATTTAGTAGGACAATGATTTCTGGAACGCTTTTACATTATTTAAATCACTTTATGTATGAATACGAGAACAGGAAATTGAGTGTAGTAGTATACGATACTAGAAAAACGTACGAGACTTATTTTGAGTTGACAAGATTATCGTACTACGGCGTAGTACTAAATTTATTTTGAGCTTTATGATAAAGTTCGCGAACTGATGACCTCATATCGATAAAGAGCTAGAATAGCAAGAATAATTTATGTTTTATTTGAGCAGAGGCAAGTAACGAAGTAAGATTAAACTTTTCGTGGAATGTAAATTGTAATAAAGTTTATTTTTATAATTTTAATCAAATTTAGGATATTATCTTTTATATATTTTGAATTTAATTAATCCAGGCTTGTTTGTTGTTAACACTTGGTAAATATGTCCTTTAAATGTGGATTGAATATTGTGACCTATAAATACATACTGAAAATTCTGATTATATTATAACAAATTTATTATTAAATCCTTTCAAATTGTTTATAATTAGGTTGAAGCGATATTCGAATGATTCTTTTACTACTTTTTTGCTAAAATTTTTATTAAATCTTATATTTTTAAAATCAAAACAGGTTGAGTTCCACTGTCGATGCTAGAAATACTGTTTTTAAAATACAGTACCAAAATAAATACAATTTATTATTGCACAAATTGGTAAACAGGTTTATATTTATTAATCTTAATTTTTTTCACACTTCTGTTGTCTATTATTTTTTTTAAACGGGATTTTTCACTGAAGATATTATTGGGGCGCCAGACATAAGTTGAGCGCCCCTGCAGGCGCTTCCCCCTCCTTTTTCCCCCCCGACGGCTGGACTTGCCTGCCGTTAGTCGTCGTCGAACACTCGTGAAGAGTACTTGGTGTTTCGCGATATACCTTTTTTTTTTGCAATAAAATGCCGTTTCTGATTTGATATTGTGATGCGTTATTGTTTAGTGTTTTTATCTGTTTTATGCAATCAACTGACTTAAATTACCAAGTGTTACTTAGGGTGCCTGACAAAGTGAAGCGCGTGTATAATCTTATTTTTTTTCGGTTTTGTTTTGACATGTGTGTATCGGCTGCCATATTGGATTATTGCAACCCTCTTACAATTAAAACGGAGCACACGCTTTAAAAGGTGAGAATGTATGAAAAATGGTTGTTTAATTTGCAGTGATTACTTTTGATAAAAACATCTTAGTGTTTTTACGGTTTTTTTTAATCGTTTGTGGGTGAATGTTGTTCTTCCAAGCCAAGCGTCATTGATGCCAGACTCGAAGTTTATGAGTTACTTTTTCATAGGTTCGTTTACCAGGAGATTTCTTTTGGAGTTTTGACTGATAATTTGATGAAAATGTTCGGAAATTATTCACCGCATTATACGAACCTAACCTCACTTTTTTCGAACTTGTTTGTTTCTGAGTGTCGAACCAAAAACATTGTTGTGTTGGACAGAAAATTTGTTTATTTGTTTTCTATTGAAAAAAAGTATAGTAAAAGATCCTCCAAATTTTTTACAGGTAAGCATTTTTTCTTTGACTTGTTTTTGAAAGTTACGGATAAAAAATATTCTAATTTCCCTCCTTTTTTTTAGGTTTCCTTTAAGCAAGATTTGGTTTAGTTACGATTGGGAGTGTAGGTTCATTTCTCGAAAATGTCAAACCTGTTTATTCCATAACGCTTCATTATTTCGTTAATCACTCTCTATATCTTATTACTATCCTAGTGAACCAACAGCTGTTGTTTAGATTACAAAACACTTCTATTCTGATCATATCTAGATCCGGGTCAGATAAAAAGATACATTTCAGACATTATGCTGAAAAAATTTGATATTCAAATGATCATATGGGTTTCTTGCTTCTTGCATCAAGTTACAATCACTCTCCTTGACTTTTAAATCAACTTTTTACTACAAACTTGTTTTGATTCTGAATAACGTTTATTATGAAAAAATGTTAGTTATTTATTTATTGACAAGTCTTTGATTTGTTATAAAATTGATTTATGGGAATTGTCAATAACTTTTTCATTGGGATATGAAGTGTCTACTTTATATATCGGAGGTAGAACCAAATTAAAAGATCCGGGGTTGCGTCCCCTTTGACGCTTCCCTTAATCCGAGGTTGATTAATGTTCCTCCGCAGAAAAAGGAATACATACCATAAATCCAATTCGTCATTTCCTCGACAAAGAAGAGGATTGTACATAAATTCTTGAAAATTGCCAGGAATAATTTGTCGGGGTTCAGATTGTGCAATTTGTCGATTATTGACTGAAAGACACTTCTAGGTAATAAGCACTTATTTAAATCATTGAATTATTTTTTCATTTTGCATACTATAATTACAAACTTACTATTTTTCGTAAAATATTTCAATTTTCTCTCTTTCTATTATCATTGTATTATATTTCTAGATTTGATGTGTAAAAGAATAAAGGATTCTTATGCAAAATGAGAGTGCAAGCAATACGAGTACATACCTCTCCGAAAATAACCTTAAAAACGACACGATCTCAGTTCTCGCCTTATTCGGAGTTACCAAGGGTAAATGGATTTTCTCGTGCCGAAAGTGTATGGAATTTCAAACGACTCCGACGCGTTTCGTCGATTCTGCTGTAGACTCTTGAATTTATCTTTGAATCGTTCAAGTCTATCTTGTAGTTTGATCCCAGGATAATGGATTCTGCACGTTGTGCAGAGATTTTAGCTTGCATCTCTAATCTCTTGAAATTTGGGAAATGCTTCAATCTACGGTATATACCACCTCATTAATTAAGATAACATTCATGTGCACACAATCCATTTCTCCTGCGTAAGACAATCGATGGGTCCTATAAGAAAGTAAGTAACTCGCGCTGACAAATAGAATCTACGCAATTCACACTATCTAAATCTGAACCAGCGAAAACCATACCAAATCAGTGAAATTCGCTGATGAATCAGCGGAATTGCTCTCATAGAGGGCGTGATATTCCGCTGATTCATCGAATTTCACTGATTTGGTATGGTTTTCGCTGATTCAGATTTAGAGAGCAGTGACGAATAGAAAATACGCAACTCGCTGTAACGGATAGAAACTAAATACACTCGAATCTCTAAATATCAACCACCGCAATAGTAACCAGTAATGTTGATGTGACATTTGAGAAAAATAATTTCATTACTATTGGGGGAGCCTCTGGTCTGGATTTCGTTGATATTGAGGGATTCGAGTGTAGCTTCATTTTGTCGGATTTTTAATTACCATCAGAAGCTTTTGGAGTGTATTGAAAGCCGTAATAAAAATGTTTCAATTCTTATATACATTGATGTAAAGCGTCTTAAGTGGTTATAATAATTGTTAATACTAATTAAACTTTCAACACGGTCTTTGAAAATATTGGAGTATATGACTTAGCGTAGACTGGTTACGGTTGAAAAGGTGGATGGTTGAAACAAAGCGATTACTTTGCGAACCGTGCGTGATAAGGTGGAGGGTTCAAGGGAAGAAAGAAGCGGACGATAAGTCGAAACACGAATTTTAGTGTTGCGTCGCTCTTCTCGTGCTTTGTTTGTTTATAGGAGGTCCTGTTGTGTTTTTTGATGGAAAAGTAAGAATACTTGTTCGTACATTTTTGCAATTATTATGGTTTTGATTAAAGTTAGAGATTTGAGAATTTTATATCGTTTTAATTGAAGTTTGTAGAATACGGCAGTATGATTAGTATTTATTCATTTTAAAGCTGTGTCATTATGAGTCTAAAATGTTATTAGATTATTTATTATTTATTTATTTCAATTGACCCCAGGCACTTTCAACCGTCCCTGGCATTGGACGCTTCAAATAAATTATTTTTTTTTTATTTGATAAAATACAATACAGTGATCTTAACTAACATTGCCCATTAGTAAACAGATATATGATCTTTTATTTAATATATTTCCGTCATCGTTTGCTTAACTAATCCCAACGTTATAGACGATAAACGCTAAAATGTTTTAACCTTACCCAGTCTATACTACTTAATTTCTATCCGTTATAGCGAGTTGCGCATTTTTTATTCGTTACTGTGAGTTGCGTAGATTCTATTTGTCAGCGCGAGTTTCTTACTTTTTTAAAGGACCCATCGAATTTTTTCTTCTGGAATTAAAAATTCAAGTTAGTGACTTGGTAACAATAGTTCTTTGAAGCCCTTCGATATTACTTGAATATTCTGAATTTGTTCATATCCATTGCTTTTGAACAAAGGAAGTTATTTTAAAAAAGATCCTAAAACGATCGAAACTTCCTCGTTCTTGTATTGTGAGTCTTGTCACACCTGCCTCGTTACGCGAGAAATAATAATTATGTCGCTCTCTCACTCTCGACACTGAACACAAGGGACTCACAAAGAAGTCAGTGACGCTTATACAGTATACATCCAGTATGTAAATAACGCGATCGTGCTCGCACTCGTACTTCCGTACACTTTGCAATTACGTAAACGCATATGAAGAGTGAGAGATTAAATTTGCATTTGCGTATTCAATTCCATCATATCGTCCAAAGTAACGCTTTTCCGAATGTACACATCAATCGTCTGCACTACCCTTTTTTTTATTCTCCTTTTTTTGGAAATGCTTCAAGCATCTTTTCTAGTAATTCCTTTGATATTTGCAGACGCTTTTATCATTCAGTTTGAAACGAACGAATGAACGTTGAAAGATCACGTGATCATCAAGTATAGAAGGTTCAGAGTACCTAAATCTAAGTATCAGACATTATTTGAAATTAAGGTTTTTTGTATTTATTCGATAAACTTGCCAGCACAAGATAAAGGAAGTTTGTACTTTGTTTCTACGATAAAATACAAGGTGAATGCCTCTAGAAATGAAAAACTGACGAAACTAGCGAAAATCATGTTCGAAATTTTTGAAGTGTTTTGTTTCTTCTTTCTCATTAAATCACTCGTTAAGTATCAAATTTATATCTTTACCTATTAACGAGTAAAATTGCTAACGACTTCAGTTGACTTCGGTTGGTAGATCACTTAAATCCAAAAATGTTTCCTAATTAAAACAAATTTCTTGAAGGTCTCGGAAAAACTTACTAGTCGAGAGTTTTTTAATTGGGCTAATTAAACTTCGCAGCTTTTTATGCTTCTAACTTTTCATAAAAAGCCTTTTAATTACATTAGCTGAGGGACCTGCAATACCGCAGTTGGAGAATGTGCAGTCTTAGGAAGGATATTGTTAGATTTTGACAGAGGTGCAGAAAATTCAATGAATGAAAATATCCTTCCACTTGCCTTTAAAATTCTGAACCCCAGAACTTTGAATTCAGAATCAAAAGCGTTGTTGGTTGTTTTCCTGCTTCATAAACTAAATCGGGTTGCTCTTTCTGGCAACAGAACTTTGAATGCAAATATTGCACGCGATCGATAACGACGTCTAGTGTTACTTCGAGTTCAAAGTGAAATGTTTTGTGCTTCGCTCCAATGAGAAATGCTAATCTTCAAATTACCAATTCAAAAATGCTTACACCCCAAGCCTGCTGGACCAATTTCAAGACTCGCAAGTTCATTATTTTCCCTTTTTGAGGAACAAAGTCTTCGCTTTAAATTGTGAAGCAATAAGGAAATGATGTGAATCATTCCTAAGCTAAAAGAATATCGCTTATCACTTTAAAAATACGAGTATTTTATCTGGCTGTTGATGAAATGTATGTAACAATGTATGTCGAAATGAGATTACTTGGGATGCATAAAAATAATTTATTGTTTGATATTTTTAAAATCACTAATAAAGTACAATAAGTTTTGAAAAATATTTGAAACGTAAACAAAGAAAGAATTTTCGAGTTTGATTTTGTGTTGGTTTCGCAGATTAATGTGGGTTATATGATAATGATATGAGTTTCTCTCCCACACCGGATGCAAAAATTACGATCGAATTCGTCATCGGTTTAAATTTAAATTACTAAAGTATATCGCTGACGTCAATCAATTTCAAGAAGAGTTTATTGTAGGTCATTTAATGAATGTAAAGTGTCACTATTTTGGTAAGTTTTCTCATAAATTTGCACAAGTTAATATAATATTATTGTTAGCCTAGACTATGTTGATTCGTCTAACATCTGTGTTCAAGAAATCAGATAATATAGTTATAACACATTGCTCAACTTGAAAGTTATGCTATGTGTTATGAGCTAGTGAAGATTTAATGCTAACTCGTTGTTAAACTGTTAAAGGGGATACGGCCGTGAAGTATATTCTCCCTTATTAGTTGAGCTTGCTTCGATGATTTATAGCTGTCTCGAAAAATTTGTTTAAACCTCGCTGAACTTTGTATCGAAACTATTCAAATATAATGTAGACCTAAATATCTTCATTATCGTTTTAAAACATTGATACAATTTTTAAAGACATTAGGATAAGATCGGAAACATTACCTACTTTGAAAAATATAAATTCTGACTTTTTATAAGCAGTTGCTAAGATTTAAAATGTTTAAAGCTGCTTTTATTCGAGAAAGATTCAGAGCTCGATTCAAAGAAACCCGAATTCCTTCTGAAAGGAAATAATGTCAGTTTCGAGTAAGAGAAGTCAATTTGATCGTTCGTAATCTAACAAATAACTGTAAGAAAATGTAAAGCATGCCCTTCTGACCTCGTATTGGAAAATTCCTTGGGGCAAATATCTTTTTATTTTTTCTAGATTACCTCCTCTCTCTTTCTCTCTCCTCTTTCCGGTGTAAGTAACGATCCTCTCACCAAACATACATCTATCTAGGGGAAGTAATTTGCATTGAGATTAAGTTTGTGCTTTTACTATGGTACGTGCCACTCCATGTAACTAAAGTATTCTCGAGGCAGTTTCGAGCTGATCATGTAGAAATATTCCACAAGCCTTGGATTGTATTTTTAGTCCGAGAAAATGCGAGATACATATTGAGGTCGACGTAAGACGTTATTTGCTATGCGTTCACAGCTTTTTTAGACATTTAACCACGCTTATCCGAAAAACTTGGACCTTCTCCATATTTTTTACAAAATTCTCATTATCTTTTCTTAGAATATGTTTTGAAAATTTGTCTTGAGGATTTGTTAAAGAAAAGATATTTTTTAATTGTTTTAGAATTTTTTCGCTTAGTAATTACAACAAATGTGAAAATTTTAATTTTAATTATTGTATTTATTTGTTTCAGAAAACGTTTTAGGAGCTAGAAATCATGGAAGGTGAATCATCAATCATGTGGAGCAGCTAAGGTGAGTGTTTATCATTATTCTGAAGTTTTAATTTTTTATTTGAAGACCTGTATTATTTGAATAATTCAAATATCAGTATTTAAATCTCACAACTCGATTTTATTCAGGCGCAGTTGATTAAAATACTGTCTTCTTTCATGAGTTATACTCAGAATTCGAAGAATTATAATTCGACAAAAGAATTGAATTGATCTTAATCTCTTCATTCTTGAGAGAAAGCATTAATTAACGAGGCTACGAAATAAAAAGTCTTTCTTATAACTCTCAATCTGTAAATTTCTCTCAGATTCTGATCCAGCATTTTACAAATTAAATGCCTTTCTTCAGCGAATCTTTCTTACCTTTGCTCAGCAAGATCTTGTTTCTGGTACCGGATCTCACAGAAAAAGCGAGATAAAGAATACAGTAACCCAGTGACATATGGGAAAAATTCTCAACATCGCGAAATCTAGTATTGTTGTTGTTCGCAAAAACGGAAATAAATTTGTATTCAGTTACTTACCGAGAAGTTACTATGAGCTACGTTATATGATGCGAATTACAATTGAAATTTTCTCATGTGTCACTGAATTTCATCCAAGGTTTAATGATAAAGTTCCTTTCTTCCTGATAATTATAGCTTTTATGCTTAACCATCTCTCTTTGATTAACGGTTTAAACATTAACGAGAAGATCATCACGCCACTGATGCGTTCTGCAGTATACATAACTTCCTTGTTTACACTATTCGTCACTCAGCCCCTCTTTATTTCACAATCTCACGCTACATTTTTCCCTCACATTCAAAGTTATTTGATTATATGGAAATATTAATTTCCTAATTATCAATTAACTTTATATCTACTTTCGAGAGTGGGCTTGGCCGTTAACTTAATTGTGAGCGAATCTTCAATTTTTCTTTTATAGTTACGTGAAATCTATTATGTAATTTTAATTAGACTTAAATTCCTCTTAACTAAATTTATTGCCACTCTATCTTTAAAATCTGAACATTTTCAGCTATAACTTCCGTATCAAACGTTCTCTTAATTGAGTAATAAAACATTTAAGATAATTAGACCTTATTCCATACTTTTATTTCGTTTTGCTCAGGAGATTGTCTGCTAAAGGTCGAGACTGTCTCGAATCTTTTCCCCTTTTCACTTGGGAACGATAATTGTAGGTAATTAGGTCAAATTAATGTTCCGCCTCACCTCGCAAGAAGTTCCGGAATGGGCTGAATGTAGCAAGAACAAACTCTGGGTTTCGGATAATATGTGATAGAATGCAGCCTGTATTATACGAATTACGAATGAGTTATTATTAGTCTCTGCCCCGCATATATGTTGCTGCTGTACATATATCTTCATCGAAATTGAACCAGCATATTCTTTTTCATATATTTCTTTATCCCGCCGATATCTTCTTATGTTTCTTTTCTATGCTGGAAACTAGAGACTAGACTTGTAAGTATAGAAGAAAAACAGTGAGAGAAACTTGTCCCTGTCCCACCCACGTAGATCCATTGCAATTGCTGAAGAAGATTTAGGGTCGCCTGGATTTTCTCCAACTCTCAATGAAATACGTTATTCCTAACGGGTTTCCCCTAAATTCATTCTGATCCGTGTTTATTTACTACTTTCGAGCCTGAGAGGAAAATTTATTGAGCAAGAATAATTGATTGGACGGCTTTTAGGATTTTTTTTCATAAAATTGTTTCTTTTAAAAAAAGGAGAGTAGGTATTCTTTTCTAAACTTCAGTTTATAGACCGTTTCTTAACTATATCACATTGATTGTAGCTGGCACTTACGATCACAGTACTTGACTGATCAGTTGTTTAGTGAACCGTTGATCTTTGCTGGAAAAATTCCTTTCGAGAACCCGTAACTTTGCCGTAACGAATGACCGTTACAGAGATCACGTAGCACCTTTTGCAGCTTGGATATCACGTAATTTTTCGTGGGAAACGCACTGTTGCACCAGGCAAGATCGGTATACCGCAAAGTGCTCAGAACGATGTCGAAGACGAACATGAAATAACTTCTGTTTCTCTTGACTTATTCTACCTTCTCCTACACGTCGCTTCGCAAATTCGATTTAACCTGAAATGGGTTTTAAATCTGTGATGAGAAGAGTGATGGAAAAATATAAGACTCATGAGATTTTACGTAACTAGAATTTCATGTGTGAGTAAAGCGTGCGTCTTTTTCAATTTCTGCTTATGTATGATCATTTAAAACAAAATTTTATGTTAAAATAAGTTAAGGATGTACACTAGGTACAGTATCGTGAAAAATTAATGAATTTTGCACAGTGACTGTATTGAGCTTTGCATGGTATTGAGGTTGATGTTTGAACATGAATATTATGCAAAGAGCAAAAATATAATTAATGAAACTGAGTTTTAGTCGTATAAAATAGTATAATTACTAAAATAAATTAATTGAAGATAGTCAAAGAAAAACTTTTGGCTGTTCATCCATTTTAAGAAAACGAAAATTCTATCTTTTTAGATAATAATCTATCCATGCCAGACATAAAAGAAGTTTAAAACATGGAAGTAATACATATTTTATTTCAATATCAATAATAATGTATCGCTGGAGAAATAGGATTATATCAGAAAAAGTGTACAAACATATCGATAGAAATTGAAAAAACCAGCAGAGGAAAGTAATTTACTTCATACTATTATGAAATTGGAAAGCGAAGAAAAATCAAATGTCAAAATTGATTTTACCTCTGATTTTACGAAACTATAATGATTGAAAAGTTCTGAACGTTCAAATGAACGAATTTTTGTATTGAGTGTATTTGTAACTATACAAAGTTTTTAAATATTGATGCATTTACATTGAAAATAATAAAGAATTCAATAAACTTGTAATCCTAATTGTTATTTTTAGTTGGCACAATATTTCTGGATAAAATATAATTTGAAAAAAAATGTTTCGTTTATTTGAACGTTCGAAACTCTATTCTCATAAACTACACTGTTAGAAATATATTGAAAATTCAACTACTTTTGATTGAATATTCATTCAGCTACGGTAATTGTAAAAAACTTAGTCAAGTTTTTTTTACAGTGTATAAATATTAATTACGAATTATATTCTTAAATAATTAACAACAATTATAAATGCAAAATTAAATAGTCTGAGTGATAATAAGGAAATGCATTTTTCTCCGTTTTTTATTAATATCTGAAAAACAAGGTTCAAGATTGATTTCAAATTTTGGGATGATTTTCATAAATATATAAAGAAAGTATTTTCAAAAGGAATACAAAATGTTAAATGTCATCTTTTATAGGTCTCTAAGATTAATTATTAAAAGTTTTATTAAAATCTATTTGGGTTTGAGATAACTTGTGTACATTCTTACTCTTCAATTATTTTATATTAGTTTATTGAAAAGTAATCTTGTCATGAAAACTGCTTCTATAGACTGCTGGTAGTCTCAAAGTGAATTTATAATTTTAAGGATATAAAATGAATTAAAAAAGATTTCAAATGAGTGTAATAAAAGTCCAAAGATAAAACTAAAGAAGTCTGTGGATCTTTGAAAAAGTATATACAAAGTTTAAAAAATTTAAAGAGTTTCTAGAATAAGTATGTCTAATATAAAAGTTTATATTTGTGACTGAGGTTATGGGAAACAATAAAGAGTTATATGTATAACATATTCAGTAAGGGAATTAAAGCAGCAGAATGAAAAAAGTTTTACGACGTAGAACGTGTCTTTATCCAGAGTTGGTCTCTGAATTTTTGCCGCTTTTTTGTGTCACAGATATGAGGAGCGCCGTGTAAGTGTAGTAGATAGTTATTTCTCGTCAGTCACGTTTCCTCGGGCAGACAGACGGTATATCCGGTTGGTAATTTTCAGTACTGCGTACGAATTACGTACAGAAACGGGTTGTCTTTGACCCTGCCGCTTCCACGCGACGTCATGTACTTACTGCAACCGAGTTACAAATTACTTTTCACGCGATTCTCAATAGCGTAAATTTCAAGGATAAAAAATCGATCGTCATTAAAACTGTATATTTTAAACAATCTGACTATTTATTACGAAGAACATCTTTTCAGTAAGAATAAAGCTGAAAAATGTATCAACGTTATAAGATTGAGCAAGAAAATTTCGATTGTTACGCAAGATTGCGGAAATATAAATGACTAATTAATTCCATAGAAGCGCACGTGCCTTGAATATACCCATAAATTATATGACTCACAGCTTCCGACTGATACGCAGAACGTCGTGCTTCTCTTTCAGAAAATATGTTAACAACATTTTTCTGATGTTTCAATCTTTTAGATACGGTGGAACGAAACTGATATTTTTATTTTCTCCCCTTCTCTCATTCTTTTTTACTAAGAGGTGGTTTTATGCAGACACCACCGTAATAAGCTTCCGCCACCGCAGAATATGCAACGATCACATTCGCTGAAAAATTTATTGTTGATTAAGCACATCCTTAACAATGTGTCTTCTCTCTAACAGACGCTGTGAATTTTTAAATACTTTTACACATAAAGTATATGCCTATAAAGTAGAATTATGTAGGAACTTTTCTGGATTATGTGCATATTTCACTAGGTCAGCGAATTATGGGTGCCAATAACCATAAAAACTTATATCTGCACTCTTTATGCATCGTGAATGTGTTGATGCACTTGTTTCCTCAATTGAGAGCTTTTACACTGAGAGGTAATATGCTAAGAAATATAAAACGTTTATTGCGAAAGTGCATTCCGTTAAGTTATTATTTTTTTACATGTCTCTAAGTAGGCGGTATGTTGTATTCGAAGCATGTATTATGCATATTTTACAACAGACCGTAGTGCCACTTTAGCATTAAAATATTTGAAATCATCCTCGAGAGATCATTGCCCCTCTTTTGTAAGAAACTTTGCATATAAGACGCACTTAGTGCGTAGATTGCAAAATACGGAAACTAACAAATTATAGACAAGACTGTTATTTTCCTTTTAATGTTTACAAGAACGAACACGCGCTCCGCGCGCGCATTTATTTTCTTTTTCAATATTATATAATTTATTATATTTTATTTCTCTAATCTCTTAAAATCTTTGTTAAACTTCATGAAAATTTCTAAAAATTTCAAGATACCTTTGAAAACCTGTGAAATCGCTTAAAATTCGTGAACATCTCTTAAAATTTTCAGAAACTTCTTGAGATTCTTTTAAATTCAACAATAACAATTCAAATCCCTTTTATATCCTTTAAAATCCATTAAAAGTAGTAGAAATCTTATAAAATTCCATGAAATCTTTAAAAATGCTAGACAAATCTTCAAACTCATAAATCTTCTAAAACCCAGTTTAAAATTCATGAAAATCACTGAAAATTCCTAGAAACCTTTAGAAATTCCATGACAAACTTTAAAATCTCTTAAAATTCTTGAAATTTGCGGTAACATTTAAAATCTCTTTATATCTTTCATATCCCGTAAAAATATTGAGAAATCTTATGAAATGTCATGAAATCTTTTTAAATTCTCACAGATTCATTTAAATACCAGAAAAATCTCTTGAAATCACTTAAAATTTTTAGAAATCTTATAAAATTCCTTAAAATTTCAGAATAATATTTCAAAATCTTTAAAACCTCATTAATTCTTACAAAGCTTTTTAAAGCCCTTAAAATTTCACGAAATATCTTAAAATCCCATACAATTCCACAAAATCGTTTGAATATCCTAAATATCTCTTGAATTTCGTAAAAGTCACTTAAAAATCTTTAAAAATGCACATAAAAACCTTCTAAATCGTTAATCTCTTGAAATCAATGTTAAAATTAGTGGAAATCTCTAAAAAATTTTTAGCAACCTCTAGAAATTTCTCTACTCTTAAAATCTCTTAAAATCATTACAAATATTACAAAATTCCCTATAAAGATTTAAATTCCTTATTTAACTCCCAAAAAATACATATTTTAACAGTCATAAAAGTACCTTCAAGTCCGATTGAAATCTGATCAAAGTCGCGAAAAATTCTAAAAATTCCCAGAAACTTCTTGAATTTCTTGAAAATTCTACGATAAAATTTAAAATCCCATTATCTCCCATGAAATTTTTTAAAATTCCATAAAATTCTCTTAAAATCCTTAGATTTTCAACGTATTTCGAGTTTAGACTCGTGACAAAGTGATTATTAACGAAACCAAATGAAAAATCTCAAATTCAATTCACGCGGTAAAAGTCACTTAAAAATCGTTAAAAATGCACATAAAAACCTTCAAAATCATTATTCTCTTGAAATTCATTTTAAAATTAGTGAAAAATTAGTTAAAATCTCTTAAAATCATTAAAGATTTCATCAAATTCCATGAAATGCTTAAAAATATTACGGAATCTTTTATAAATTAGAAATATTTTTTGAAAATCTTAAAAATCTTGTTAAATTCCTGAATAAAATTCCCTATACAGTTTTAAATTCCTTATTTAAATCCCACAAAATACATATTTTAAATGTCATAAAAGTACCTTCAAGTCCGATTGAAATCTGATTAAAGTCTCGAAAAATTCTAGAAATTCCCTGAAACTTTTTGAAATTCTTTAAAATTCTACGATAACTTGTAAAATTCCTCATTATCTCCCATGAAATCTTTAAAAATTCCATAAAATTCCCAGATTTTGAATGTATCTATTTTGAGTTTAGATTCGTGACAAAATGATTATTAACGCATACAATTCCACAAAATCGCTTTATCATCCCTAAAATGTCTTGAATTTCGTAAAAGTCACTTAAAAATCGTTAAAAATGCACATAAAAACCTTCAAAATCATTAATCTCTTGAAATCCATGTTAAAATTACTGAAAAATTAGTTAAAATCTCTTAAAATCATTAAAGATTTCATCAAATTCCATGAAATGCTTAAAAATATTACGGAATCTTTTATAAATTAGAAATATTTTTTGAAAATCTTAAAAATCTTGTTAAATTCCTGAATAAAATTCCCTATACAGTTTTAAATTCCTTATTTAAATCCCACAAAATACATATTTTAAATGTCATAAAAGTACCTTCAAGTCCGATTGAAATCTGATCAAAGTCGTGAAAAATTCTAAAAATTCCTAGAAACTTGTTGTAATTTTTTAAAATTCTACCATAACATTTAAAATCCCATTATCTCTCATGAAATCTTTAAAAATTCCATAAAATTCCCTTAAAATTCCTAGATTTTCAATACACCTATTTTGAGTTTAAACTCGTGACACAATGATTATTAACGGAACCAAATTCAAAATTTTAAATTCATTTCACGCGGAATTTACGATGCGGCAAATATCGATTGTCGAAAATCGCTATCGATACTTACACGACGAATCAGGAATGCGGAATAGGCGTTACATTTCGATTTCGACTCAATCATCTTTTTAGAATAGATATTCAGAAGTCACATAATTCTAAATAAAAATTAAATGGAAGCAGAACATAGAGAGTCGGAAAGCTGATGCTCTTGTCGAATAAACGCCACTCTAGAAACTGTGAAATTAAGCCATTCTTTTGTCTCCACTTAATTGCACCCAGAATTCGTGTTCGAGAGGAACCTAAAAAGATTCTTTCACTAGAATCTGAGAACGTTAGTTCATTATGTGAAGTATCTGCTTTGGAACAACGACATTCTATGGTTTCTTTGCATTGAAGAGCAAGAGTAGACAAGAAAGAGAGGAATAGAGGACACGTTCTCACATCTTTTGCTATCTACCAACGAAACCGCCATATTGGTGAATAATTTAACAATCGCGCTTCGCATTTGTTTCTCGAGCCTTTAGCACCTTCTTGGTTTATTAAACTCACTGTTGTGAGAAGATAATATGCAAAACCGGTTACTCTTGACTTGAATTTTCTTGAGATTATACTAGATTAAAATCTGCGGGATTTTGTGTTCTCTCTGACAAAAGGCCAAAAGGTTTGAAACTGTGCAATATATGCAGAAGTAACTAGCAAAGATTCTATATAGAATGCTGACAGAGCTTGGAAAATTATTCGGCTGAGATGCAACGGTTATAACATCTAAAGTGGAGAATATATATACACTGGGTTAAGGTTGGGTTACACAACCTGGTACGGTATAGACCGTTACTGAAGCTATAAACAGAAAAGGGTCGGAGTATCACGATTAGGGCAAAACTAGAGTGTCATGCGCATGCTAAAACACGCACCTTTGTTACTCATTTATGCCTACTGTCATTTTTAATAACCTTATTATTATTCAAATGATTTGATTATATTGAGTTTAAATATTTTGTGGATTGAATGTACATTGAAGAGGGCAGAAAATAATATCGAAATCATCGATTTTATGCATCAAGGGCATGTTTATTCTCCAAATATATCTGTGTGCAATGTTAAGAGACATATGCCATTCATTCTGGCGATATTGATTTAACAGTTTTTATGGGTATAGGGGAAAATATTATATATCTTCAATGCTAATATATCTCCCAAGTTTAAATAATATTATTTGAGCATTACGTGTTGTCCTTGAACGTAAAGCAGCGATGGAAAAATAAATAAATAAAGGCTATCTTTTGCCTGAGAGATTGGAACCGGGGAGTCAGTCTCGGGTATATTTTTGTTCATTTTAAATTATAGCTTTCGCGTGCACATCACATCCACAGTCTGACGTGTTCTGAGCACCAGATAAGGATAACGAACTCTATACGGCACTTTGGTTTTGTACTTTCTCTATCATTATTCTTACATAAGCGCAATGCTTGACCTATCCCGCTCGTCGACTCGGTGAGTCTACAAAAGACTACTTTACATGTACTCGGATAGAGATGTAATATTGCATAAAATGAAAGTGCACGGAAAATGTCATGAGATATTTGAAAACTTTATCACTCTCTTTTAACGATCTAATAAAGGTGAAGAATTCTAATGCGAGCAATTTAAAAAAAATAAGATTGTTCTAAAAGTAAGGACCGTATCTAATTATGATGAAAGCCCTTTAGATGAGGATTAGAAAATAGAACACTAGGATCGAGAATAGAAATCTGGGTCACTGCGTGTATAAAAAGCAGACTGCCGATTGTCTTAAAATTTCATTTTTGTTCCCGGAAATGAAAGCAAAAGTAAAAGAGTTCTCCGAGTGCAATAATGACAGTGGATTATAATTTCTCCTGACCCAGAGTTGTTGTGACTTTCATTTTATTATTTCTCTTCGCACATGGGGTGTCACCCACGCAAATCAACGAATTAAAAAAAGGCACTTTCTCAGCTGTGTCAGAAGGAGAATAAAAAGAAGGAGAATAAAAATAAGAACAAAAGAGTGATACCGTTTTTAGTAACGCGAGCCCTGGGAATTTCAGTTCGTCTTGTTTCTCTTGAAGCTATACAAATATGGATGATACGCGTGCCGCAATCATATCTATTATTGTTCCAATTAATTCCTTCATCAGTGTACTATACATCAGCGCGGATTGTATTTCATTACGCATTTCTTCGTGATATGTAGTATATGTAATTGGAGTCGAAATTGAATAATACGAAGGTGAAGTAAATTCTGCTTTATGAAATTAAGAATTCATTTTTTCTGAATGAAAAAATCTTCTTTAGGAGATATACGTAGTTATAATAAGTGTAACCGTAACAAAATTGCTTCAACATTTTAGTTGTGCACGTTGAATTGTAGTTTAAAATATTACAGTTCGCTGTGCCTTTGATTGTGTGCTTATTAATAGAAATTTAAACGCCCTGCGTCTGTCTCTTTACGAAGCAATTCCATGCATCTTGCTACAGTTGAGAAGCAGTCTTTAAGACCCTTGAGTTGTAAATTATCATGTTAGCACCAGCAAAGCGCTACTTGTTAACATGCCGATCTGCTGCAAGAGATGTTGCAAGATGTTACAACACATATATCTAACTTAAATAGAATCAAACTTCAATATTCATGCTCCTTTCAGGTTTGAGATTCTCATTATCTATCGAATTTTTTAATTATTAACATCTAAAGTATCAATTTCTATCTTTCTATCAAGTTCAACATTATACTTTTTTCAAATTGAACAATCATATTTGAAGCTGTTTTATGATGTGAATAAAGTTTCGAACGTTCAAATGAACGAAATATTTTTTTCATATTATATTTTATCCAGAAATATTGTGCCAACTAAAAATGACAATCAGGATTACAAGTTTCTTTAATTTTTTATTATTTTCAATGGAAATTAATCAATATTTAAAAACTTTTTATAGTGACAAATACAATCAATACAAAAATTCGCTATGTGAATAGTTTCGAACGTTCAAATGAACGAAATATTTTTTTCAAATTATATTTTATCCAGAAATATTGTGCCAACTAAAAATGACAATCAGGATTACAAGTTTCTTTAATTTTTTATTATTTTCAATGTAAATAAATCAATATTTAAAAACTTTTTGTAGGTATAAATACAATCAATAAAAAAATTCGTTCATTTGAACGTTCAGAACTTTTCAATCATCAGAACTTTTCAATCATGTTTTATGTGCACCTTTGGAAAAATGACTAAAGCAAGAAATTACACACAGAATTCCTTACATATCACTTTCAAATAATAACAGTAATCTCTATAAATATATGTGCATATTCTTATGGTAATTCCACCGCTGTGTACATGTATTCTTTCATGTGGAAATTTGTGCGTAATCCTAACATTTGTATGAGAATCATATTAATTTTCCAATCGATATGTACCCGGAAGAGCATTATTGAAATCTAAGGAAAGATAACAATCAGGCGGCAGTCACGAAAGGGCCATCAAATCAGGCAGAACGTAGCGTGCATTCGTAATGTGCTTCAGTCCTAGCTGCTGCCCTCTCATTATGCTCTGTTGGACAAATCTCATATTAGGCGAGCAATAAGCATCTTTTTGTGTCGGAAATTGATATTCCGGATATCCTGAACACGCGCTACAAATTGTGAGGGAAAATAATTTTGCCTACAGTGCAATTCAGTTTCGCGATTTTAAATGCGCGCATATCGAATATCCTCAAGATATCGAATATCGGATTAATGATATGAAAGGTTATACAACTCGCATCAGACATTCCGTGTCGCTAGAATAATTAAGTCAAATAGTTTCTGCGTCTCGCTTTCGTGCAAGGGAGTCATTTTCCTTTCAAAAACTGGTTGATTCATGAACCAATAAATGAATTATTAAATTCCACGAATAAGTATATGATATTAATTAAAGTTGTTAAAAACTAATTTAATAACAAATATATCTTGTGGCTAATGTAGTGAATTGGATAACATTGATTACTCACAGTCTTTTTTTTCTTTTATTTTTTGTGTTCTTTGACTACTTACAAACAGTGGATAATGCCGCAAACAGTATATTTTACGATTGGTCATAAACTCGCTTTTATGATTCGTTTTTCCTTTTCTGGTTTAACCAATGCGAATAAATTGAGCGGATTCTTTCAATAAAAGATTCTTTTCAATTTGTTGGCTGCTGTGCTACCGACTTTCACAACGCGTAATTTACGGAAAGGCGGATGAATCAGTCGCTAGTATTTCGCATTTCAAAATTCCCACAACCAAGCCTCGTATACAGCTGTTAATAGATTTTAATTCCCACGCACCACGAGATGCAGTGAAAGTGGAAGATAATCGCCCGATTAATTATTGTTAAAGGTCTTCACCGACCCATAATGATGAAAAAGCTTATCATATTATGTTATCGAATTTCACTCGGTAGACACGAAATGTTACATAAATAGTTCAAATTTGTTCAGAAAGGTCAACCTTTAACAACATGTAAACAAATCCAAACAGATTATATTTATATCCGTAATTTGCTTCTGTAACTTGATACACTGACTGACCAATTAGTGAATTTATTGGCTAATTAAAAAGGTGCGACTGAAGTGAAGAGGAGAGAAATTCGATTCGTGACTACTAAAACTCGATCTGTTTCAAAGCATAATAAATCTATTCTAAAAAGATGATTGAGTCGAAGTCAACAGTGATTTTCGACAATCGATATTTGCTGCATCGTAAATTCCGCGTGAAATTAATTTAAAATTTTGAATTTGGTTCCGTTAATAATCATTGTGTCACGAGTCTAAACTCAAAATAGGTGTATTGAAAATCTAGGAATTTTAAGGGAATTTTATGAAATTTTTAAAGATTTCATGGGAGATAATGGGATTTTAAATGTTATGGTAGAATTTTAAAGAATTTCAAGAAGTTTCTAGGAATTTTTAGAATTTTTCACGACTTTGATCAGATTTCAATCGGACTTGAAGGTACTTTTATGACTTTTAAAATATGTATTTTGTGGGATTTAAATAAGGAATTTAAAACTGTATAGGGAAGTTTATTTAGGAATTTCACAAGATTTTTAGGATTTTCAAAAAATATTTCTAATTTATAAAAGATTTCGTATCTTTATAAAAATCTTTATGATTTTATCTTAAAATCTTTAATGATTTTAAGAGATTTTAACTAATTTTTCACTAATTGTAACATGGATTTCAAGAGATTAATGATTTTGAAGGTTCTTATGTGCATTTTTTACGATTTTTAAGTGACTTTTACGAAATTCAAGAGATTTTAAGGATGTTAAAACGATTTTGTCGAATTGTATGGAATTATATGATATTTCGTGAAATTTTAGGGATTTTAACAGCTTTGTAAGAGTTTTGTGAGGTTTTAAAGAATTTGAAATATTATTCTGAAATTTTAAGGAATTTTATGATATTTCTAATAATTTCAAGTGATTTCAAGAGATTTTTCTGAAATTTAAATGATTTTGTAATATTTGTAAGGATTTCATGGAACTTGATGAAATCATTAATGATTTTAAGTAATTTTAAGTGTTGGGAAATTTCCACAGTTTTGTAGACATTTTTAGAGATTTTCACTAATTTTAAAATGGATTTCAAGAGATTAATGATTTTGAAGGTTTTTATGTGCATTTTTAACGATTTTTAAGTGACTTTTACGAAATTCAAGAGATTTTAAGGATGTTAAAACGATTTTGTGGAATTGTATGGAATTTTAGGATATTTCGTGAAATTTTAGGGGTTTTAGCAGCTTTATAAAAGTTTCATGAGGTTTTAAAGAATTTGAAATATTATTCTGAAATTTTAAGGAATTTTATGATATTTCTAATAATTTCAAGTGATTTCAAGAGATTTTTCTGATATTTAAATGATTTTGTAATATTTGTAAGGATTTCATGGAACTTGATGAAATCATTAATGATTTTAAGTAATTTTAAGTGTTGGGAAATTTCCACAGTTTTGTAGAAATTTTTAGAGATTTTCACTAATTTTAACATGGATTTCAAGAGATTAATGATTTTGAAGGTTTTTATGTGCATTTTTAACGATTTTTAAGTGACTTTTACGAAATTCAAGAGATTTTAAGGATGTTAAAACGATTTTGTGGAATTGTATGGAATTTTATGATATTTTAGGGATTTTAACAGCTTTGTAAAAGTTTTATGAGGTTTTAAAGAATTTGAAATATTATTCTGAAATTTTAAGGAATTTTATGATATTTCTAATAATTTCAAGTGATTTCAAGAGAT